>PVIR01000877.1:11964-22469 GCA_004026965.1 Petromus typicus | reverse complement strand
ATCTCACTGTTTTACAAGAGCCACCTATGTCTAAAAGGATAATTACTTAAATACTACCTTCTGAATAAATCAGAATACAATGTTTTATTCAATATTTTGGTACTTTATATAAGTAAGCAGTAAACTTTGTTTTTCTTAAGAGACATAAACTGAGTTCTCTACCCTGAACAGGCTGCATAACAGCACTGAGACTGCAGCAGTGTGATGAGGTGTTCCAGAGCATTATGATAAACTATCAGGGGTATTTTAAATTACAGAGGGAAACATAACTCTATCAACAGTGTGATTAAATCAGGAATGCATTTGCAAAATCTTATTTTATATGGTAAAATGCAAGAAACAACTTCTTTAAGCATCATCATATCTCCATTTTGGTTTCTTGGTTTTTAGAAATTTTAAATTTAGAGAACTTGTTTTAAACTTAAAGAACAACATGATAACTGTGAGATTTTTCTCTTTGGTTTTTTGTTTTTTTCCTTTCTTGTATTGTTTAAATTAGAATAAATTTCTCTATTACCCTTTATCCCTGGCAGAGAAAACACTGTAAATTTGTTTCCTGACACTAAAACTGCTTAGATTATTAACTCTAATCAAAATCTTTTTCACCATAAAAAATTTTAATGAATTTTTATCATAAAATTTGAATAACAGCCATAAAAATATATTCATCTAGTAAAATATAAATTTCAGCAATTTTAATTCTACATGTATCAGTCTTACACCAATGATGAGTTCTCTAAAGTCTCTGGCCACTTTAGTTTGATCTCATGCCCATAATTAATAATCCAAAATATGTTCCTACACACATGAAATCCAATAGATATGCTTGGCAAATAAAAGGTAGCATATATTCATGCTCATTAATTTAATAAAAGGGAGAAGCATTTAAAAGCTCAAAAATGTATATAAAACAAGTGGCTTTGTTAAAGGATTTTTTTAGTCAAAATTCTATTATAAACTAACTATAAATATTTATTGGTCAATTTTAAGCAATGGTATGGACTACATATCATTAGTTTTCTGACTATATATCATTTAGTTACCCAACTTTGTATAAGAAAAGCCATTCGGAAAGATTACTTTTCTTTTTCCTGAATAATTATATAATTTCCCACATACTCAGACTAATACACCTCAACTCTTTCCTTCATTCAGTTCTACTTTAACTAGCAAAATTTTCTGTATGAAGTTAAATTTAAAAATAGAGCATTGCCCATATTTATTTGCAATTCACAGATACTCAGGTACTTAAAAAAGAGTACTGATCAATTAGTTATAACAAGATCGTTTGAATTAAGGTAAGTAAGAAAATGCTTCAAATTTTGAAAGATAGAAGTTTTATATCATTTAGTTAACCAGCTACTATAGCTGCAGGCCATGGTTAGATGCAGTGGAAGTAGAGAAAATATGATTCCTTTCGTTTAGAACCAAGAGAATTAAGATCAGGTTATTAGAAACACATTCATGTGTACACCCACTTGTTAGATGGCACATCAGAGTGGTCAACTGCACAACGCTCTGGAGTCAAACAGGAAAAGCTGGAGAGGAGCTATTACAGAGGAACCAACCAAGCAGCCTGGGGCTGTCGCCTCTGTGGCGTCAGTACTCCCACCCCACTCCACCCTACTCCCTGCAACAAGGGGGACAAGATAGAGAGGTAGAGCGGAGCTAGAAGAGTGGACTGGCAGCAGCCCTGGGCTGTTCCTGCCTGAGAGGCCACGGCACACATGGGCGGCTGACAGGGGACATCCCAAAACTGCTGGTTGGAAGACCAAGCCCAGCACCCCAGCCAGATTCACCCCGGACCCAACACCTATCACACTGCAGTCTTGGCAGGGTTACACAACACAATTGGGGACACAACCTGCTTTGGACAGGGACACAGACCTGTGGACACTGCAGGAATGCTTTTTTTTTGTTTCATTTTTCTGTCAGGTTGGGGTGTGTGTGTGTGTGTGTGTGTGTGTGTGTGTGTGTGACTGCAGTTTTCTGTTGTGAAGGTTTTTACCTTTATTTTTATTTTGTTCGATTCAGCTACTTTCTATTTCCTCAACTACATCTCTTGATTTTGAAATACATTTACATATGAGTGACAACTATCTCTTATTTTCCTGGTTTACATCAATATTCTTTGTTTCACTATTCTTTCTCTCCTGCCCTCTTGGGTGTTTCCAAAAGCTGGGTTGATCATCCTTTTTTACCTCTGCCTTGCCTGTACTATATTTTCCTTAACTGGGATCTGTTTTGTCTCCCCTGTCCCACTTAAATTCTCCCCTGTATAGAGTAAAATCACTCTACTAAGAGAAAATGCATTGCATACAAGGATCCTGGTTTATGTGGGATTTTATTATATAATTGTAGGGCATGTTCCTATGGTTAAAGATACCAAATTAATAGTTACAACAGTTCATCAGTTTCTAGGCTATACTAAATTCCATTTTTGTTAATTGCACTACTTTAGCCAGGACATTATACCTGTTGTATTTAGTTGCTCTCCCTTATAAGAACAATACTGTGATTTTCTGAGGTCATAACATTTATCATAGTCTAGTACCAAAAAACTGTGTGCTGATCCAAACAGATAGCAACTTCTCATCCTTAATAAATCAGGAAGGTAAGATCTTGAGACAGATACAAAGATCAAGAACAACATATGCCCAGAAGACATCTCTGAGGAATACACATTTCTTAGAGAAGCCTCAATACTAGTGCTAAAGCTATCTGCCAAATGAAATTTACAAGCATCAACACAGAAAATAAAATAAAATAAAATAAATGACAAACTGCAGAAGCAAAATGCAACCTTAGACCTTAGCACACCTAAGACAAGTACGGAAACAGAAAAATAGAGGAAATCAGAAGGCACCCAAAGGAATTTTCTAAAATAATAGCAGATAGATGCATGTGGTTATTGGGAAAATAATCTCTCAGGTAAAAAAAGAAAAGAAAAGGCAACCAAAATGAAGGACATGCTCAATGAATCCAGAGTAGACATAGATAAAAAATACAGTAGCTTAAGAAAATGATGGAAATTGTGAATGTCTAACAGAGGAAAGAAATAGAATACATGAAACAGATTCAATGAGAAATTCAGATTAAATATTCTGCTGGGGGGACAAGGGATGTAGCTCAGTGGTGCTGCTGCATGCATGACAAGTACAAGGGCCTGAGTTTGACCCTGATTCCAGAAAAAAAAAAAATGCTCAACAATTCCACGTCACCCAAGATGATTCTGAGATGGCAGTAGTCAAGATCATGCAGAAGGATAGTGAGAAAAACATGTCCATAAAAAAATTATGGAAATAAGAAGTCATCTTTTATCCTTCAAATAAAGATCTGTGCAAAAAAAAATTCACTGAAGAATAAATAAATTCCATAGAAAGTAAACACGACCAGTTGAACAAAGGTAAAAACAAAATTTCAGATCCAGAAGATTAGATTCCAGTTAGTGATCAGGAAAATAAATTTATCTTAAAAATAGCAAGAAATCATGAAAAAAATCAATCCAACAGCTGCAAGATGATATGAAAAAGAACAACATAAGATTCATCAGAGTCAATGAGAAAGCAGAAAATAGCACAACTGATATAAAAAACTGCTCACATAAGTAATGGAAGAAAACTTTACAAATATGGAAAAATAATTTGAAATCCAAGTAGGACAAACACAGCTACAATTAGCCATGATCATAGTTAATCTACACATAGGCATATAATTATTAAGATTGCAGAATGTAGAAAACTGTTAGAAAAAAGAAACAAGTCACCTATAAAAGAAATCCCATCAGAATCACAGCAGATTTCTTGATACAAACCTTTAAAGTCAAGGAGAGCTTAGAATGAAGTATTTTACGTCCTGCCTGAAAGGAAACAATCTCCAACCCAGTTTGATAAACCCTGAAAACCTATACTTCAAAATAAATGGAGAAATGAGACACTTTCATGACAAAGAACAACTGAAAAAATTCATAACCAAAATGTCTTGAAGGATATTTTAGAAAGAGATAATGAAAACCACAATTCTAAGAACATTAATATAAAGAAGCTAGAAGACCAGGTAAGCAATTGAACAGAAGGACAGGGAACCAACAGCAGGAAAATAACATGACAAGAATAAGCCAATACACATCAGTTATAATCATCAATGTAAATGGTCTCAATTTATCAATCAAAAGAAAAAGATTAGTAGAATAGACCAAGAAAGACAATCTAACAATATGCTGCATACAAGAAACATATTTAACTCTAACAGAAATGCACAGACTGAAAGCCAAAGGATGAAAAACAATACTCTATGTAACAAGAACCCAGAGAAAAGCAGGGTTAGGTACTCCATTTGCCGACCATGGGAACTTCAACCAAAGCCTGATCAAAAGACACAAAGAAGGTCACTATGTACTTGTTAAGGAACAACCCAGGAGAAAAAGATAGCAATTATAACTATAAATGCACCGAATATTAGTGCACTCAATTGTATAAAAGGTATACAAATGGACATGAAAAATCTAATAAGCACTAAAATACAATTGTATGGACCTAATACCCAACTCTCACAAATAGATAGGTCAACTAGACAGAAAATTCCACAAAAGAAATACCAGAATTGAGCCAAACGTGTGAACAAATGGACTTAGTAGGTGTCTCTCCAGTGGTCTACCCTACAACATCGGAATATTCATTCTTCTCAGCTGCACATGGGATGTTCTCCAAAACAAATTACATAGTAGTACATAAAACATGCTTAAGTAAATGCAAAGAAATTGAAATTATCCCACGCATATTATCTGGCCATAATGCAAAGAAAATGATAATCAATGTAAAAAAAGAAAAAAAAATAAAAACACAGAAAACAAATAACACTCTCTTGAACATCCAATGAGTCACAGATGATATTAAAGAAGAAATGAAACAGTATCTACAATTAAGTGATAATAATCATACAACATACTGGCATTTATGGAGAACGAAAACATTCCTAAAAAGAAAATTTATAGCAATGAAGTCTCACATCAGGAAAACAGAAGAAGCTGAAATAAACAACGTAATGATGAACTTCAAATGTCTAGAAAAAGAAGAAAAAGTCAAGCCCAAAGCTCACTTGATGAAGGAAATTATAAAAATCAGAGCAGAAATTAATGCAATTGACACTAAGAAAACAATACAAAAAAATCAAAGTATCAGAGTTGGTTCTTTGGAAGATAAAATAAAATTTAGAAACTCTTAGCCAAACTTAGCCAAAAAAGGAAAGAAAATACTCAAATTCATGCCATTAGGAATGAAAAGTGTGAAATCATAACAGATCAGAGGACCATCAAGACCTACTTTGAAAACTGATACTCTAACCAGGCAGAAAACACAGAAGAAATAGATTCCTAGATAGCTATAAATTAACAAAGCTGAATCAAGAAGATCTAAAAATTCTAAATAACTCACTATTAGTCAATGAAATAGAAGATGTAATTAAAAATTAATCAATAAAGAAAAACTCAGCTCCTGAAGGTTTCTCTGCTGAATTCTACAAGAAATTTAGAGAAGACCTAATGCTGCTACTTCTCAAACTCTTTAATTAAGTTAAAAGGGAAGAAATACTCTCAAAATCATCCCTGAAAGCAAGTATTACCCTGATACCAAAACTAGACAACGACTCAAACAAAAAAGAAAACTACAGAGCAATTTCCCTAATGAACATAGATGCAAAAGTCCTGAATAAGATGCTGGCACACAGAATACAGTAGATCATCAAGTAGCTTATGCACCATGACTAAGCAGAATTTACTCCAGAAATGCAAGGATGACTCAACATATACAGACCAATAAATGTAACATAACACACATGAACAGAGCCAATGACAAAAAAAAAAATCACATGATCATTTCAAGAGACACAGAAAAAGCATTTGACAAAGTCCAACACCCATTCATGATTAAAAAAAAAAAAAACCCTACAGAAAATTGGAATAGGCAGCTTTTATCTCAACCTGATTAAAAGCTATCTGTGACAAACCAATAGGCAACATCATACTAAGTGGTCAAAAACTGAAATCTTTCACTCTAAAATCAGGAATAAAACAAAAAGGTTCACATTATCACCCCTATTTAGTATAGTTCTAGAAATACTAGCCAGAGCAATAAGACCAGAGAAAGAGATAAAAGGAATAAAGATAGGAAAGGAAAAAACATTAAAGTGTCATTATTTACAGAAGACATGATATTCTACATAGAAAGACACCCAAACCCACCAAAGGATATCTAGATTTAATAACAATTCAAAAATCAATAGCATGCCTGTATAGAAATAACAGACTAAGAGAAGAATTAAGGAATAACACCTTTTACAATAACACTGAATAAAATGAAATACTTAGAAATTATTCTAGCAAAGTAAGTAAAAGATCTTTGCATTGAAAATTACAATACTCTGAAAAAGAGATTGAAGAGTATTATCAGATAATGCACAGCCATCCCTTGCTCTTGTGTAGAAAGGGTCAGCATGGTGAAAACAACCATACTCCCAAAATTGCTATACAGTTGTAATGCAATCCCAGTCAAAATCCCTTTAACATACCACACAGACCTAGGAGAAACATGCCTAAAATTCATTTGAAACCAGAAAAGACCTAGAATACCAAAAACAATTCTGGGAAACAAAGGGAGGACAGGGAGCATCACAATCCCTGATTTGAACTTACACTGTGATTTTTTTTAAAAAAAAAAGCAGCAGCAGCAGCACGGTAGTGGAAAAGAAACAGCCCTGAGGATCAATGGAACAGATTAGAAGTTATAGAAACAACCCAAGCACGCTCAGCCACCTCATCTTTGACAAAGGACCCAGACACCTTCACTGGAAGCAAGATACTCTATTTAGTAAGTGGTGGAGGAAAAACTGGCTTTCCACATGTCCAAAACTAAAACAAGACCTAAGTGTCTCAGCATACACTAAATTTAAATCAAAATGTATCAAAGATCTAAATCTTAAAACAGAAACACTAAATCTGCTAGAAGAGATAATAGGTAAAACTCTTAGGACATAGGTCTAGGTAAAAACTTCATGAACAAAACCCAACACAGGAAGTACCACAAGGAATCAACAACTGGGATCTCATCTTTTTAAAAAAGCTTTTACACAGCAAAAGAAATCACCAACAGAACAAAAAGACAATGCACAGAATGGGAAAGAAATTTCACCAGTTGTTCCTCAGAGATAGGACTAATACTAGAATATATAAAGAATTGAAAAATTACACCCACAAAGTTAAAGACTCAATCCAAAATGGTCATCTAAATGAGATAAATATGTATTTCTCACATAAAGTAGAAGCAGCAAATACATTTTTAAAATGTTCAACATCACTGGTCATTTGAGAAATGCAAATTAAAACAATAGAAATTCTATCTTACTCCAGAAATAATGGATATTATCATGAAGTCAATTAAAAACAAAAAATGCTGGCAGGGCTATGAAAAAAAGGAAACCTCTTTGTTGATGGTAGGATAGAGTAGCACAATTGCTGTGGATATCATTGTGGAGATTCCTCAAAAAACTATAATTAAAGAATTGAAAGCTTCACACCACAGGGATATATGAACACCCACGTTTATAGCAGCACAGTTTGTAACAGCTAAATCTTAGAAACAACTTAAATGTCCATCAACCAAGAAATGGATTAAAAAAAATGTGGTTTAGGTATAAAGTAGGATAAACAGGTAAATACACACACCTTGAGATCATAATCTTAAGTGAAATAAATTGAACACAGGTGTGTAAGTATCGCGTTGTCTGTCTGGTATAAGAAAATGAAAATAAAAATAAGGGCCAAAATGTATAACAGATGTTGTGAAATAGGAAGAAATTGCTCAAAATAATACTGAATATCAGATACATTTTGTTAATAATTTTAAAATATTTTATGCAAAAAAGGTATAGTTTTCTTAGGAGATGAACTGATAGGTAGATTAGCAACTGAAAATATATTCTTTTAAGACTATGATACACAGTGTATTTACTATTGTTACTCCAATTATTTTGTAATGAAACTTTTTCATAGAAATGTTTTTATATTTTATTAATATCTATATGTACTATCAGAGTAACAGACACAGTAGAATTGAACAGGTTAATTAACATAACACTAGGACAAACGGTTGAGAGAGTATTTCATTAGCTTAGGCTGGCAGCAAGAATCTATAGGTAGACCAAAATTTTCTACATCTGATAGATAAAGAAAAAGCCGTGACTCAAATGGTGAATATCCTGGGGTCAGCTACAATATTCTCAACAATTTTACTCAATAAACTTTATTTGATTTCCTTAAGCCCTTCAATTTAAGCCATGAACTAAGAACTTCATAATTAATATAAAGCCTTATATGTGCATTATTTAGCCAGCAAGATAGACTAAAACATTTGATAAGAGAAGAGCTCCAATTTCTTTTACTTTTAGATTATTTTAAATTATATAAGATTTATCCTGAAAAATGTGTATCTATAATTTTAAAGTCGTAAGTGTTTAAATGAGTGTTTCTTGACATGCTAAATAGAAATATCTTAAACTCTCATGTTGTAAACTTATCATACCACACCCATTATACAACATCCACCACTTGGGATAAAAACTTAGTTCACACTCCCTGCTGATGTAATCTTTGGCTTCTTGCTGAGATTATAAGTGAAGACTTAGTTCTTATTATGGAAATCCTTTCTTTGAGAAATTAAAGTATGAACACTGGGTTCTTTTTATATACATAAAGCCATCAAATGTCTTTAACAAATAGCAATGAGTTTTGATCACCCACCATTCATCTTGTCCAGTTTGGCACAAGTTACCTTAAAGACAAAACACAATTTCCTGAGACTCTGGTAAAGGATTTTACTGAGTAAGTAAAATGTTATACATATTTCATTTCATAAACATGCTCATTTACACAATAACAATTCTTAATAAATTATCTCAAATGTTTTATTTATTGCTATAAATAATATTTTATTGGCCTATATGTAAAATAATTATAAAAACTAGAGTAACTTATTTGTACAAGCAGCTTATAGTAAATACTGGAGAGTTTGATTTAACCATTCAGCAGCTAAAAGTAGAACTAATATGCTTCTTTCCCTGGTAATTCCCCTAGAAGTAAGATCTATACTCAGTAAGTCTCTCACCTCTTATTGGAGTCTTATTATTAATAATCTGATTTCTACATCTCTATGCATTATTATATTTGACATTTTCACAGCACATGACACTTTAAAAATTAATTGGAAATGTGCTTATTTATTAAGTATCGACTATATACAAAATACTAAAGATCATAGATGTAATTGCCCTAGGAAATCAAGGCTACTAACTAATCTCCAGTGTAAAAGTATTATCTCAGATGTCCACCTCCACCTTTTCCAGCTCTCCTCCTATCATTGTTATTTCTTTGTATGCTGTTTCAAAAATTTCCCATAAGCCTCTGCACTGGTATTTTCCAGCACCTATCTTCAGCCCTCACCTCCCTATAAAAAGTTTACTCTCAACTATACACAATAGCTAATAGCTTGAGTTATCCTCACAGAATGTTAGGTCCAGTTTAGCTAATTAACAAATATATAAAATCATTCATGTAACTTTTCTTTCCTTTGCTCCAATTTCCTTATCTGTGAAATAATGGGTATTGAGCATTAGCTGAGTTGATTTGTACAGAACAATGTTCAATACAATGTCTACCTATAAAAATGTTCAGAAAACTTTTTTTTTTTTCTTTTTAGGCAGGGTCTTGCTTTGTAGTTCAGGCTGATCCTGAATGCAGCCTCAAATTCAGCAATCTTCCTGCCTCTGCCTCCCAAGTGCTGAGATTATAGGCATGAGCCACCACACCTGACCCTGTGGTATGTGGAACTGATTGCTGGTGGGCGGGAGTCACCATCCAAACTTTGTTATATATGGCTACCGGTGATCGAATCCGGGCCCTTGTACTTGCAAGGCAGGCACCAGAACCACTGAGCTAAATCCCTGGCCCAGAAACCATTATTTTTATATGGGAGAATAATACAAATAGTTAAGAGCAAGGACACTGAGGCCAGGTTGCCTTCATCAAATGACTGTTCTGCAACTTGTTGTGAGTCCTTGGGCAAGTGGCTTGATCACTAGCACTGCACTTTCCTCATGTGTAAAGTGAGATAATAAGGAGTATTTCAGCTGAGGGTTATATTGAGAATTAGGTGGCTTCACTATACAATGCTTGAGACAACTTTAGATAAAGTGTTTCTTATTATTACCAACTGTGTCTCCCAGTGCTGCATGTTTTTTAATTTACAATTATTATTAATTTTTTTTTTTTAGGTTTTTGGAGACAGGGTCTCGCTTTGTGGTTCAGGCTGGCCCTGAGCTCAGCCTCAAACTCACATCACAATCCTCCTGCCTCTGCCTCCCAAGTGCTGGGATTACAGGCGTGAGCCACCACGCCCGGCACTGTGGTATGTGGTACTGGTTGCTGCTGGGTGTGGGTCTCCACACCCAGTATTGTT
>PVIR01000877.1:0-11864 GCA_004026965.1 Petromus typicus | reverse complement strand
CTTAATTTACAATTATTAACTTGATATTTTAACCAAGATATTTGAAAACATAAATAACATTATGTCTAAGACTTATTACATTCTTCAAAACTCCACTTCCTTTAATTTGTAAGAATCCCCATTATCTACTTTTCTAATCCAGACATTTCTGCCCTCCTTTACAATTTACTTTCTTGAAGAATTCTCAATAGATGCCAAAGATACACTTGACAAAATTCAACACTTTATTTTAAGACTCAAAAATTTATAAAAAGAAATGATCTCAAAATAATTAAAGTCATATATGAAAATTCAGAAGATAATATCGCTTTCATGGTAAATACTGAAAGTTTTTCCTCTAAGATCAGAAACTAGGCCAGGGTATTCACTTTGGCCATTCCTACATAACACCAGTAGAACAAGTCCAAGTGAAGCAAATTAGGCATGGAAAATCTCTAATCAGAAAAAAATATATTTTTATTCACACATAACAATAACCTTATATCCCTAAAGACCTCATCAAAAAATAGAATTAATTAATAAGCAAATTCAACAAAATTAATTGGAAACTACAAAATCAGCATACAAAAACCAGGTGCACTTCTATACTAAAAATAAAACTCTCTGAAAGTTATTTTTATGAGAATAATGTAATTTATAATAGCAACAAAAAAGAAGAAAATGCTTAAGAATAAATTTAACCAAAGAAGTGAAGGAATTACAGATTAAAAATTATAAAATGCTAAAAGTAGAACTAATATGGTTCTTTCCCTGGAAATTCCCCTAGAAGTAAGATCTATACTCAGGAAGAAATTTTGAAAGACACAAAAAACATGCAACAGTATCTTGAGTTCAGAGCTTAGAAGACCTAACATTGTTAAAATGTCCATGCTATCTAAAATTTCAATTATACTCCTATTACACTTTCACTGCAATTTTTAAATAAACAGGAAAAATAATCTTGTAATTAATATAAAATCAGGAAGGAGTCTGAACAGCTAAATCAATCTTTTTTTTTTTTTTTTTTTTTTTTAAGACAAGGTCTCACTTTGTAGTTCAGTCTGGTCCCGAGCTCAGCCTCAAACACAACACAGCACTCCTCCTGCCTCTGCCTCCCAAGTGCTAGGATTATAGGCATGAGCCACCATGTCCGGCACTGTGCTATGTGGAACTGATTGCTGCTGGGCATGAGTCTCCATGCCCAGTGTTGTATGTGGTGACCAGGGGACTGAACCTGGGTCCTTGTGCTTGCAAGACAGGCACTGGAACCACTGAGCTAAATCCCCGGCCCAGCCAAATCAATCTTAAGAATGAATAAAGCTGGTGGCATCACACACTGTGATTTCAAAATATCACAAAGCTATAGTAATTGAAACAATATAAGGACACAATGACAAACAGAAAGACCAACAGAACAGACTAGAGAGCATGGAAATAATATTACAGTAGTACAATCCACTGATCTCTGACAAATGTACCAAGAACACACAACAGAAAAGTCTTTTCCATAAATTGTGTTTAGAAAACTAGATTTACACATATAATACAACTAAAATGGATTCATGCTACACTGTACAAAAAAATCAACTCAAAAGAGATTAGACTTACTCAGATGGAAGTGTAATATTCCTAGAGGAAAATATAAAGGGAAAATCCATGACACTGATCTTAGCCATGTTTTCCAGGATGTAACACCAGCCATGTACCAGTCATGTATACATGACACGTATGTGCAGGCAACAAGAGACTAAAGGGATTACATCAAGTTCAGAAGCTGCTCTATAACAAAGAAAATGATCAGGAGAGTGAAAAGGCAACCTATAGAATGAAAAAAATCTGTAAACCATGTATGTGTCATGGGCTTAATACCAAAAACACACAAGAAACTCCTATAACCAAACAGCAGGAAAAAACAACCTGATTGAAAACTGGGCGAAGGACTTGTATAGGAATTCCTTTAAAAATGATACACAAATGCCTGCAAGGTATAGGAAAAGATGGTCAATATCAGTAATGATGAAAAAAATCAAATCAAAACCAAAATGAGATATCATCATACTCATTAAGACGATATTATGAAAAAAAAAATGAAAAAAGTGTTGGCAAAGATGTAATAAGGTTGGACCCACTGTTGCTGTTAGTGGGAATAGAAAATAGTATAGCATCTATGGAAACTGCCCTTTAAAAATTAAAAATAAATTGACAAATGATGCAGCAATTCTACTTCTGGGCACTTATATAAAATAAAATCAGGGTTTCAAAGGTATAATTGTACTCCTGTGTTCAACACATTATCCACATAATCTGAATCTGCACTGTATGGTGAACATACAGAGTGTGAGATGTACACAGACTTCCAGTCAAACATGCAGACTTAAGAAGGAAATCTCTGTATAAGCAAGAATGCGGACATTGAAGACATTAAGCTAAATGAAATGAGTATTTGTCAGAAATACTTCACTATTATATTAGTATATAAATATTCCAAATCATAGGAGCAAAAAGTAGAATGATAGTTGCCAGGGGCATGGGGAAAGGAAAGTTTGGAACTGCTGCTAAACAGATACAAAATTTCAGTTATGTACAGAGATCTTCTGCACAACATTGTACTAAACTTAAGAACACCATACTATACACTTAGAATTTTATTAACTGGGAAGATCTCATGTATCTATCTGTACCTCTAAAATAAAAAAAAAAGAAATATCCATTTCCTTTTCCAGTATTTCTTTGACCTGTTCCTAGTTTAAGCTCTTAACAGCAATGGCTTTCTAAGTCCTCTCCGTCTCAAACAATCTCCACATCTTTCATCCAAAGCACAACCTAGAATTACTTTCCTAAAATCCCCTTGCTCATATGCCATTTATGTTAGTTTGTCCATCCGTGTGTTTGTTTTGTTGGTTTTAATAGTAGTGGAGATTGAACCCCATGATTTCACACTGAGCTGCATCCACAGTTCTCTAATAGTTTATCTGCATTTCGAGGCAAGGTCTTGCTAAGTCACTGTGTTGCCCAGCCCGGGCTCAAACTTGAGATCCTCATGTTTTGGCCCCCCAGAATGCTGAGACTGTAAGAACCTTGTACTGCGTGGGGCTTATTTATGGTTATTTCTTATTGGCTAATACCAAAGAGCATACATACAAAGTTCTTCATGATCTCACCCCAACCACACACACACACACACACACAAGATTGAACCCAAGGCCTCACATGCTAAGCAAATTCTTTACCACTGTCTTACAACTCTAGCCCAGGTCAGCTACTTTTACAGCTTCATGTCAAACTCCACACATTCCACCTTCCAATCACAATAAATTAGTGCTTCTTTGAACAAGCCCTGGGCTTAATTTCATATTTTACTTCTTCCTTACCCTAAGGCTATAATCTGACAGTGATAGCATTCTTCCCCCCTTCTTATCCTATATCGATAAACATTCAAGTCACAATATTTTTCCTATCTTACTCCATGTGTAAACAGGTAAAAATATGAAACTATTGCAATTTGCAATGCAAAACATGGCAAATAATTCTAGTTAGGCATCTAGAGTCTATAAAGATTGAAAGAACAAAGTCACACATTCCATATCTCACAAAACAAAATATTTAGAAACATCACTGAATATAATTATCAAGCCAGTTGTGTCCACTATAGATCTTTAGAAACAGAAGTTCTCTGAGGTGCTAATATTTCTCCATAAATCTCACATTTGAAAGTTTTATTTACACTGTAGATTCCACCTCATTCATCTTCTTCTGCACCTCAAAGACTGCCTATTACAAGATATTCCTACCAACATACCTAGCATATTGAAAAGTGAAATCTTCCTTCCTCAAAATATGATGCTCCTCCAAAATGCTGTATTTCTATACTCTATGCTTTCTTCCAGTCTTTTTCAAACTTTAAAATCAGGAAACAACTTTTCTTTTACTTGTATTCAAGCACGTTCAAAACTAGTCAAAGCCACATGTAACCCGTGTCTGCATTTTGCCAAAATGACCAGCAGACTGCATTGTTTTCTTAGCTTTAAAAACCATCTGAGAAAAAAACCACTGCATTTTATGACCAAGAACTAATCAAGATAAGCTCTATTATCACCTACCTAGCAAGTACATATGAATAAACATCTACCTGTAACTTGAATAATTATGAAAAAACTAACAAAATAACTCATACTTTAAATAAAATAGTACATATTATAACTAGTTAAAATACTTACTATATAACAACCATGAAACTAATTTTTGAAATTAGGAAGGGCAAATATCAGATATTACATGAAACATTTCCATGAAATATCATATAACTACATTTTTAGATTTAAAATGTCTAACACATGCAAACTCTATTAAAATGCACATAATTTATCTGAGTCAAAATCAAAATATATCTAATAAATAATACTATTCATCTGGACTCCTTTAGCTTGCCCTTAATATACAAATGTATTCCTTTTCTCCAAAAAACAGCAGCTGGGAATGAAAGGAAAGATTTCACATGATCATTTTCACATCATATTCCATCATCTTTTCACCAGTTTCTCCTAGCTTTTCTCTGAGCCCCATTCTTTTACCAGAGGTCTCTCTTTGGATCAATCCATATTTCCATAATCCACACTGCAGTTTCCTCTTCTTCTCCCCGGGGTGGACTAACCCCCACACCCAGAACTATGGCTTACAACTGTCATTAAGCCTTATAACAATAACAAGACAACAAAAGAACGGGTGGCAATGAGGCTAGCTCGTACCATATGTTGATCAAATTCAATATTTTCAGCTGATACAGAATATTTTTGAATTTAAAAATTCTAATAGTGAAGAATTGTCATGTATATTTGTTCTCCTCGATTATATTTCAAGCCTAGATTTTAAACATTGATGAGCAACCTGGCAATACTTTCTTGAAAAAGCTTATCTATTAATAATGTACTGAGGAGAGAGGAAAATAGAAATCACCAAACAGGAAGGGAAAATGGTAATCTATTGACAGTTGCTCATTCTTACACCACTCGAATCCCATTCAGCTTAACTAAATTCATAAAAGAGAAATTTCCCTACCCGTTACAATAAAGCAGTATACAGCTGTAATAAACAAGATAGCTTTAAACATACTCCATTTGCAATTAACAAAGACTTTAATATCAATTTTTAAAGACTTTATTCCCACCCAGTAACATCTAAACTTACTATTCTTGTTCCTGCCCTTTGTTTCATTGGCAGCTAATTTTAATTTCTTTTTAAAATAAAGGCAAGGAAAATTTTGAGATTTTTCTGTCACCACACTTTGCTCAATTTTTTTTTTTTTCTTCTGACTTTAGGAGAAATGCTTCTGATTCATTAACCTGTGTTATGTCACACTGGAAAAAAATCATTCCTCCACTTTGTTTCTCTCAGAGACTTTGAACGCTTTAATAAGACTAAAGTCCAGTGTTACTCATCCAAAGTTTACTGCTCAATAAAAAAGTGTTTAAATCAAATTTATTTTAATCTGCCGGATTATTTAATTTCTATACTTTGCTGGGGAAAGTTAGGAATTCCAGGTTTGATCTAAAATATTATTAACACAGTTAAATATAGTAACCCCATTATCAAAAAAAAAAAACACAAAACACAAACTTGCTTCTAAAAGATCATTAAAATTAAACTTTCATCTTTCAGTAGAAAAGTAAGGTCAGTTTTACATGAATTTTCTGGTATTTTACCTAAAGCATATTCAAAATATTTTTTTTCAGTAGGGATTTCCAAAAGTATACAGCAAATATCTCATTCAAAAAGCAAAATTTGTAAAATATCACTATGATTTATGAAGTTAGTTTCCTTGTTTACAATAAAATCTCTAAATCTCAATGGTACAAAATGTAAACAAGAGTGCAAGTAAAATAATGTGATCACATTTTGCCTTGAGCTTTCTCACACTGCACCCATAAAAGAAACAAATCCAATCTACATAAGGATGAAAAAATGGAAAATATAACTATGAAGAAGATTTTACATTTATTTCTACACTTTCCTACATGTTTGACCCTTATGTTTCACTGATTCCTTTTTACACAACAATACACCAAAAACATAAGATTTTATGACCTATAAACCAAACTGATAAATAATTGACATTTTATATGCTCAAACAGATAAATGATAAATTTAGGAATATGAAACAGTTATGTCTCTTAATTTACTCATTATATCTCCATAAAATTTTATTTTGTTACAAGTTAAGAAATTAGTTTGTCTTAGGAATATATTTTTAATTAGGACCCAAATACTCATAGGAATATTCAAATAAAAATTTATTTTTCACATCAAATCATTTAATTTTTTCCACTTTGAAAAGCAACTTTGATGCAGAAGGTAATTCAGTTATCTTGCTCTTTTCTTGAGATAACTGAATGACAGCTAAAAAGAACAAAAATCAAACCCGAGTAAGAAAAAACTTAATATTTAAAGAACTACAATTCTTTTTTAAAAGAACCTACAATTCTTTAAATATTTATTTGGTATTAGAATTTAATAAATTCTGAAAATCTTAGATCTTTATGATTAATGCTGGAAATAAAATTATAAAACTCCAATGATCAATGTCTGTCAATTTTAAGTTATGAAATCCTTTGTTTGACCAAATTTTAAATTAATACAGAAGAAATGAGGATATATAAAAACATATTTTAATTAAAAATCCAAAACAAGACTATCTCTCATCTCAGTCCTCTGGAAGGCTGAGGCAGAAGAATGATAAATTCTAGCTCAAATAGGCAACCTAATGATTTACTGAGACCCTAAAGAATAAAAAATAGCTGGGCAAAGTGCAAAGGCCATTGGATCAATCCTTAGTATCACTTCCCCCAAAATGAGCAATCATCAGACAACACTGAAAATAAAACAAAAATTATATATAATGTGAACTGTATTAACATCAACTAACTAACAGAAAGGTACTTGTCTGTGGTTTCAACTATATGGGAAGCTGAGCAAGGATCACAAATTCTAGTCTGTCCTGGACAATTTAGCAAGATCTATAACAAAATATTAAGAAAAGCAGGGGGAGGTTGGCTCAGAAGTAGAGCACTCACCTAGCAAACATGAAATCCTGGGTTCAATCTCCAGTATCACAAAAACATACATGCATACATATATACATACATACACACATACACACATACATGCATACATCCACCTAAAGAGTCAACTGAAAACAAACATTTTAAATGCTCTTCTATTACTGTAAAACTTATATAGTTTTTAGTATTATTAATCCCTTAGAATTGTAATTCAAATTGCCTCCATATAATTTTTACCAAGATTTGTTTAATGAACAAAAAGTACATTAAGTTCACTAAAATCATCATGTGCTATATGCACTGTTGTAAGAGCATTACTGAATATGCTTTTGTGATGTAGCCTGAGACAAACACCAGCTTGCCAATTTATATTGAAATTTAATTTTTTAAAAACTTTCGATAGCAATCAGGGTAGGGAAGAACACACAGGTCAACTGTTAAGATGAGGTACATATCTTGAGGAGTCACTTATGAACCAAATAAACTTCAAGCTGCTTAACCCTATGACAAGCCATATCTTTCATAATACTTTAAAGAAACTGAACTGTGTGTCTTATAACATTAGATGGATATCATACACTTAAGTATTCTCATAACTCTTACAACCATCTCTATCAGGAGGTCACTTGCTTCTTATTTTTCCAAGCTGATCGGAATAATCTATCCTGAGTGCATTCAGCTTCCTTTAGCATGTCATTCCCTCAATTAAACATTTAAAAAGTCTTTATTCAGACCTTATCATGTGTCCCGTCTCTGCTATAAGGAAATTGAGCAGTGAGAAATTCTGACACTTTTCCTTCAAAAAACAAATACATAACCCAGAGTTATTCAATAAAGGGAGTGGGAGAAATAAAAGAAAAAAGGAGAGGGAAAGGCAAAAGGCAGGAGAGGGTAGGAGAAGGGAGAAGAAGAAAAGGAGAGGGGAGCGGAAGGAAAGAAAAGGGAGGAGAAGAGAGGAAAAGGAAGCAGTAGGTTATGCAGGTATGTTTTTAAAAGCTATGTGAGGTCACGATGGAACTTCAGAAAATCCTTCAAAATAGTAATTTTTTAACTGAGGTAAAGAATAAGGAGAAATGCTCAAGAAAAAGGAAAAACAGAATGGGAAATGGAAGTAAAACCACAAATGCTACCAAAAACAAAAAGTTAAACATAAAAGGCAGACACAGGGTACAAAGGAAATTCCCTGTGCCCTTTCGCTAGCTGAATGCCTGCTCCTGTGCCTGTCAGTGACCGTAAAGCCCATGGTGAATCTCCTGAAGTACACACTGTCATTTGCACCACAGGGTCTTTTTCTGATGGAAAAAAAGCTTATAATTGATAGTGTTAAAATTCATATTCAGATCTATTATTAAAAACTACTGAACTCTTCCTACCACAAGGAGCAACATCTCCAAATCTCCTGTAATCAGACTCTTTCAAGTCAGAACGTGATTGTGTTCCTTTGTGTCACCACACTGTTACCCTCAATTATTGCAGTAACATCCATTCTCATCCAAAAGAGATACCAACTTAAGGAAAAACCCAAAGATCAAAGAACAAGACTTCAAGACCTTCTCGCCTGCAGTCCTCCCACCAGCACCTCGCCACAAATATCTGCGATATACTCAACTCAGAAGCACAGCCAGGACACTAGCTCACTTCGGATTCCCACACCCACCTCTCATTCCACCAACAGTCTTCGAAGACAAGAACCACACGTTATCTTCTTTACATTCAGACTAACAGCTTACCAAAAAGTACTGAATAAATAGTAAGTTTAAGTTCTTAAGGCAAGTAGAGCTACATGATAGTTGCCTAGGTTGAGTTGTTTGGTATTTGGCAAAACTTTTCATCTCTGATATGAGTTACTATAAAAAGCATAACTATAAAGATCATGATAAATATCTCATTACTTTTATAAATCTCTTTCAGCGCTCCTCGATGTCTATATTATCTCAGAAAAATTTTTGCTCTTCTGTTAGTTGAAGTATTTTTCAATCTCCAACAAACACCAATAAAATAAATTATAGATGAAGAGGCTACATTCTGATTGGCTTATAAAGAGAAATTCATCCATATATTTTTAAAGGTATATTTCTAGGAAATAAGGAAATTGAATCTTATATTTTGAATCGGCTAAACTTTAAAAATAATTCCTAGTATATTCAAATGCAATTAAGATAAATTCTTAGCAAACTTAGCAAGTTCTATAATTTTGATTTAATCTGATTTACACTGTCTTCTCATTTAGGAAAGGTTGCATACAGAGCAAGCCTACATTTTATGCTACTCGAATTGTTTTTCTCAGATATATACAGGTTATTCTACAAATAAGCCAACATGACATAATATTTAGGTTATACAGAAAATGAAAATTCCTTTTGAACTAAACTTAGCCATTACTCTAATAAACTTTATTTAAACAGTAAAATTACAGTAAAATTATATTATATAACATAATATTTAAATATTATTGAGCATAATATTTTAAAAATTTTAAGTGATAGAAAATGATCTGATATTGAGTTAATTAAAAGATAACCTCTAAAACACTAAATCACTGATGAAATCTATTTAATTTTTATTTTTCTGTGCTATTAAAAAAAAACTATTCCTTTCAGTCACCTTAACAAGTATATTGTTCATTTCTGTGTTACAAAGATATAAAAATGATATCTGCAATTGAAAAAAGTTGTATCACTGGTATTCAAGAGCTGCGGTGTCTCCTAAAAGGACTGTGCAAAATTCAAAATTCCATTGTCCCCTCCTGGGGCATTTTGGTTTTAGTTTCTGTGAAACATAAGTTAGTTATTTTTGCTGAAATTTATAATCTGTGAGTGTTTAGGGCTATACTAGTATCGACAGTCATAGAAAAATACAATCTAGAATACCTTTGTTTTTTAAAGAAAAAGAATAGCTTTGCTCTTAGTATAAGTAAAAGCCATCTGGGGGCTTTTCTTTTCAAATATCTGAACTCTTCAGAGACTTACTGAAGACCCCAAGGAGCTACTATTTATAACTATTTCAATCTATCATATTAGGAATTGTAACAATGTTTTAAATAAGTGTGAATTCATTTGGTAAAAGTAATCATGAATTCCCTGCATATTAATATAAAAAGAATAAATTTGATAGCATTGATGAAATAAGTTCTAATCTATAGGGCTCTGTGACATCCTAATGTATCCATTTTTCTTGAATAAGAGAATATAATGAGAGAAAGTGTGGGGTTTTTTTGTCCTTTTTGAGAATATCTGACACTGAAATTATGAAATTTGTTAAACTTCATTCAATTTTTCTGAGTTTGCTTCCTTGGTTTTCTGAATAATGCTTTTGCCTACAGTGTGAAAGTTTATTCTTACCCCCTTAGCAATCCTCAAATTCCAGTATTCATGCCTTTGTGCTTCCTCAGGCTGCAGATGTTCTCCCCTATTACATCCACAAAGCCCTTCATCACTCCCATGAAAGATTATTCATTTTTGAAGTGATGAAAATTAAACTGTACTCTCTCTGTTCCCCTTCTCCATCCCTAAAAGAATCACCTTGTCAGGAAACCTCTCTCGTCTCCTTCACATGTACCTTAGCGTTCATTCCCAATATCACCAACCCTTGCTTTCATATTTCCATCTCAGCTCAACTCTGCAATAGCTGCCTGATTAATTAATATTCTTTGCCCTTAATTTCTATTACCACTAATCCAAGCTGTAGCCTACCCCACATTGATCTTCCTAAAATAATGATTTCGTTATATCTTACTTTCCATGTGAGGAACCAATTCTTTGGCCAGGCAAACTGTTACTAAAACCCAAACCCATTTCATATTATGATTTCTTCTAGTACTTCTCCCTCATGCAAACCCTTCCACTGTATTAAAAAAAAAAAACTACTTTAATCATAATTCCTGAAAGGAGATGTAGGTTGTGCCACTGGATTTTCTATTTCCAAGAATGGAAAAAAAAAAAAAAAAACAGTTGAAAATGCCTGCAACAGACTGGCAGCAGTTAAGTCTGTGTGAGAGAAACAGAGAGCAATGGATTTATATAGGTGTGTTTCTTTGAAGGAAATTGCTTAATATTAGAAAGATACTGATAGAAAAACTATTAGGATAATCTTTAAGTGGAGAGGTTAAAATAATTGGGGGAGTTGGGTGGAAATATCTAAGAATTAATAGTGTAAAGGTTAAGTGCATATGCTTTTGACAGAAAAGTCCCTTGAAATCGTAACTCTGCCCATTACAGTAAATAATGTGACACCAATTAAGGGACCTACTTCAGCCTCAACTGGAGGGAGGACTTGAAAGTGCAATGAATTATACACAAAGGTGCCTGCTAGGATGCCCAGTAGACGGTGAGAGCCAAAGAAAGAGGTTTTTTTCAAAATTGCACTGAGGCAGTCTGAAGCATGGTGAAAAACTCATTAAGAAGCGAATAGTTAGTAGAATAAAGTTGTAAAAGGTAAAACAGGTAAGAAACACACACAGAGAACTTGTGGTCTTTGTAGTATTCTGGATATTCTTCAAAAAGCCCATTGTAAAGCCATTCGTTAAGGCCCCGTGTTATATTACCTCTTAGGAAGCTTTGTTTTCTTAGATATAAATTGAGGTAATTAGATAACATGGTATCTAAAATTCCTCCCAAATAAACTGTGAGAACTGTTGGGAACTGGAACCCTAAGGTTTGTGGAAGTTCGTATCATCACATGGTGAACTGCTTTGGGAGTTCACTAAGTACGGGAAGGCTCACTGCTGTTCTGTTGGCCTCACAAGTGCTCCCAGATGAAAAATTCCAAATGCAGTGTGTGTGTCTCACAGAGGAAAACAACAAATAATCTCACCTCTGCTACAGGTGGTCA
>PVIR01000876.1:110379-146969 GCA_004026965.1 Petromus typicus | reverse complement strand
TCATTTACTACTTTCATCCACACTATTTTAATTCATTAAGCTCATCTTTACTTTTCTTCCTCACCAGAGCCTTCACTTGTTACTCCTTTGTCCTCTCAGATAGTCCCTAAAATCTCCAAGCCCTTCTCCACTTCTACAAGGATCTGCTTATTATCTATCAAGTACACACACACACACACACACACACACACACACACACACACACACACACACACGAGAGGCAGATTGGTGGCATTACACATTTGTGCTTTCCAATCTGAAGTGTTTCAGCGTTCTAATTCTACAGTCATTTTCCATCTTGCTAATTGAATCCCTTTCCGAGTAGCTATTCAAAACTGTTACCAATCTCACCCATATCCTTCCCCCACCCCATCCTCCTCCTCACATCTCTTGCCTCCCACTCAGCATAGGAATTATAGGAGAGTAAGGGGGAAATTCCTCTACTCATTGTCTCCTGTCTCTTCACAGACCCCTCCTATCCACAAGCATGCACCTGTAAATTTTACTGGCATCCTCTCCTTCCTTCCTTCCTTCCTTTTCTTAGATATTAAAATATCATGTCTATGGCCATACCACCATGAACTCACCGGATTTCATCTAATGTTAAAATATCACATTTTCTATCAGAATTGTTTCATATATTATTATATTTTCTCATCAACTCTTCCTAACACTCTCTGGGAAGTTCATCAAATCATTTACCCATATTGTTTGCCTCTGTTCATAATTACATACCTTAATAAGCTCAGACTTCACTGAGAAAATGGAAAACATCTGAAATAAAACTGTTTCTTCAATGTGTCCTGTACATATTCATACACATATTCTTAACTATTTTGCATCTTAATTATTTTGCATCTCTATTAAACATTTTTAGTCTCATAAGGGGAGATATGGTTTCCTTTCCATAAAGACCAGTTCCTCTTCCATAGGACTCTTTCTATAAATCTCTGGCACTGTCTTTCTTATCTCTTTGTTTTTTCCATTTTTTATCTACTTGCTTCTTAAATGCTAGAATTCCTCAGGATTTGATCCTTATTTTACTCTATACCATCTGAGGTTCAAATAATATATTCTACTAGATAGAAGTATTTCTAACACATCTTCTTTAACACTGTGGTTTCATTTGCATATTTTCATAATTCTTCAAAAACAATTGTTAAATGTTAGCTGTGACCATTGATCATAATATGTTAATCATAATAGATTCAAAGCATCCAGCAAGTCAGTAAAGCACATTTGTGGGTCGGTCAGTATGTCTGCACAGGTCACAGAGTGGTAAACTTTGTGTCTGTATCTAGTCTCTGACTCCTGCTCTGCACTATTTCTCCACTCTGTTTTCTGGTGCTCAGCGGCACCCTTCTTCTGTGCTATTTTGTTTTAAGCAAGTCTACCATTGACTGAATCCCTTGAAATCTTTAGCTTAATTAAATGTTTCCTCCTCTTAATCTTGAGCATTATCTCTGGTGTCTCAGTGATAGATAATCTAACTAACACATTAGCTTTTTAAAAAAAAAATTGACAGCTACAAATTCTCCTGCTTGCTAAGTGAATGCAATAAAATGGTTTTACCTAAGTGCCCCATGGATAAAAATGGAAACATAGAAATGTTAAATAAAAACATCGTTTAGGTACCCTGGCAATTCTAATTTTACTAATTGTCCTTCTCACCTACTGAAGATTTGCAACCCATTCTATAGACTTCATCTCTCTTTGAACTAAGGCTTATGTTTTTTATAGTTTACCAGTCGTGCCTACTGGTTACCTTAAATCAACAAATCCAAAGCTTAGCTCACCTTGTTGTGTTCTCAGGATTGTCATCCACATTGATATCCTCTCTTAACAGCACAAATAATTCCAGCCACTCTATCCAGAACCCAAGAAACATTTCTAATTCCTCTTTTCTTTTATCTTTAATTACTTTGTTTTCATACATTCAAATTTTATTACTTCAGTCAGTTATGTTATTCTTTAAAAATCTGTTGCATTTGCACCGATTTTCAGGGAAATGACTAGAGTTTAAGCTTTCATGAGTATCAGGTGCAACAGCCTTCTAACTGGCGTCCTGCTCTGACCTGAGCCATTTAAGAAAATGCTCCATCTTACTCCAGTAGCTTTTCTGGAATGAATCTGAATGAATATTTTCCCCCTAAAAATAGTGAATGGTTTCCTACTGGCTGTGAGAGTAAGTTCTACTGCCTTGTCATAGTCCTTCTCTGCCCCTCCCCACACGGACCCTGAAAACTCACCTTACCAAATTAAGCAGAGTTCTCCTAAGTATAAATTTAATGTCTTCCTGTTTTTATAAATGCCCTTTTTCTTCCTGACTACATATCTAATGATGCCTAATTAGTTCAGAATTCCCACTGCACCTGAAATACACTTCCTAGGAGTATGACTCATACTGTACTGCAAGTTTTTTACTTTTTTTCTTTTTTCTTCCTCTTTTTTTTTGCTGCTGCTTTAAACGTTGGTTAAGAATAGTATCTTTTGTCTTTGAATATCACTTCACAGTGGAGTGCTGATACTTGGTACTCAGAAAATTGTAGTGAAGAAGTAAAAACAACCAATATGCACCGTTAGATAATTTTCTGATTACTTCCCTTTGAGAAAATGGTCAGTCAGTGGAGGAGGAAGGCAAATATATGTGTAACTGAACTTGAATCAAGAACACCCTTGATAATAGTGCTGGATTTTTGGCTTCCAAGAAACAAGTTTTTTTGTTGTTGTTGTTCTCACTTTCAGGATTATCCTCAGCTTTTTCTCTAATATTTCTTCTGTGAAGTCAATCGCTTGAAATTCAACTTCATCTTAAGGTTCTTTTGCAAAATTCCATTGGCTGCTCCTAAGCAATACAAGCATAAGCACAGCAAAATATGCAAATAAACAATCTAGTTATTTTTTAAAATCATGAGAAAATAATCTTCAATGTGCTTATTAACTTTGCCATTCCAGATAGTTCATTAATCTAGGCCATTAAAAAGTTATGAAGAATAAACCCTGCTTTACTTAGATTTTTGCATGCATTTAATTTTTCAGTGCTGCAAAATAGAACTTGATCAACTGTTTTTCCCCCATAAGGTTCTACTTTAAGACCTCCATATGCTCAGCTTTAATAATCTGCTTCCAAAACCAGGAACCATTCCAAATCTGGGTTATGGAAATATTGTGCTTCTTATTAAAAACAACATGAAAAGAAATATCTGAAACCCAGGTATCAATCTGTACAACATATAGTGGCAGATTCATGTGAAAGGTTTTGCATGAAGAATTACTGCTGAAAATCACTTTTACTGAGGCAGTTTAACTCGTTTCACTAGAAGTGAAAATTGCTATGACAAATATGTCACTATGGAGGTCAAATGGTAATTTGCACATGCTAAACAGCTCAGTAGGAAATTACATGTGATCCTCGAAATCACTAGCATTCCCACCAGAAATCATTTTAGAAGACACAGAGGTCACATGGATTGTGTTAGGAATGAAACTCTTTCAAACACATGTTTCACCCTCCCCCTTGGGAGGAAAAAATTGAAAGGTATGAAGAAAGGTTTGATCAAGGTGTTTGAATTTGAAGAAGTGTTATAATTCAGTGCAGTTAGAGAAAAGAGAATGAAAGAAGAGTGTTATCCACGACCAATGGGAAAATAAAATCAACTGACAAACTTGCATCTCTTAATGCTCTTATCATTTCATATTACTAGTAAAATGTACTTATTTTGCATTGATATTTCCTTATTAAGAAAAATATCTGAATAGAATAGAAAGCATTCCCAAGAATATGAAAATGTCACATCGACGGAAGTTGCTATGCTGTCTCCAAAGGTTTACTTCACTGCACATATCTACTACAAAAATAAGATTTCAGTTAGTAGTCTGATGTTCTGCATATGTGGGTAGAGGTACAAAAAGATTGACATTCTGGTCTTTATATGCTAAAGAATGATGCCTTCTGTTAGTGCTCCTAGGTAAACAGGAGGCTTTGTGGAAGATGGTCCTAAAGTATTTATTGACTCATTTCTTCCAGTGGTAAAACTTTCTAAAATTTTTTCAGGCTAAATAACTCAGGGAACAAATAGTACTCTCCATTTTATAAGGATTGTATTTGTCACGATATAATCTGAAAAAGCTTTACCCTATGTCTTTGCATTCTTTCCTCAAGCCTTATATAAAGTTTCACACATCTGGAAATGCACTCATCCGCTGAAGTCTTCTTAATTAGCTCGTATTTTATTCCAGGGAGTATTCTCTGTTGGGAAACAGTAATGGCCAATACATAAAGACCCTCTCTTCAAGAAAACTTTGGTTTATTAAAAAATACAAATGAGGATGGTAAGTTCTAAAAGGAAGGATTTCTGAGTTGTACAATCAAGGAGGAATAGCAAGACTTCTTGAGGGGGAGATAGATAGCTAAGTCCTGAAGAGTGTGGAAGAGGGAGGCAGGGAAATACTGCTTACTGAGAAAATACAGTTTACGGTGACCCAGAAGTGCTAACCAGCCGAGTTCAGTCAAGAAAAGTATTTTTAATTCACATAAAGCATGAAAATCAAAGAAAAACTACTTGACAATATGGTTTGGATTGGTTTGAGACAGTGGGATACTACATAAACCAAAGCCCATTAAGTTTGATGCAGTATAAAGCTTCTGAAAATTTTCCAGTAGAAGTTAGAAAACAGCTTTGCATCCAAAAACATCATCCTGACTGGATGATAGATAAAAGATGGCCAAGTTGAGAAGTTAAAAGTTCATTAAAAAACCATGTCAGTGATCTGGGGAGGCATGACTGTGGTTTGGGTGAGATGTCTGACCAAGTGTTTCACCCAGAGGGAAAGTGGAGGCACGGGGTTGAGGCTATCTAGAAGGGTATGGGTGGAATCTACACAAGGAGCTGTGTAGATGCTCTTGACACTGTGGCACAAGAGTAAATTTCTCTACATCATAAATTTGTTCTTTGTATTCACTCATATTTAACCACTCAATAGTATAGAAATCTAATAAAATAAAATGTTCTTTACAATCAATGCAGGGAGAGAGGAATGAGGGCTGATCACTGAGCCCAGACAATCCATCAATGAAAGTGGAAGTTGAAAGAGCCTTCAAAACATTTGAGAAGTGGTAGAAGAGGAGAAGAGAATAACAACATTCCAGACTACAAGAAGATGGACTGTCACAGACATGAAGAATTATTAGAGCAATCAGAGAATGGTACGTATTTGAGTTTCTCTATGAGAGTTTACATTTTTCTCTTTGCAGTTACAGGCAAGAACATCTTTGGGAATGAGGGAGAAGAAAATCAGTTTAAGGGCCATATGGATGTATTGAAAGGATCCTTGTGAAAAGGAGCAATGATTCCTTGAAGTGTTTTGGGATCCACTAAGGAACAAAGTTGATTTTGCGATAATAAATATATATAACATCTGTCTTTAAATTTGTATGATTTTCACAGAATGTTAGAATATGTTGTTCGTGGATTGTCCTAGTGAGACATACCCAGAACTGAGGCTTTTCAGAAGTGCAGTAGAACAAGGATCCAAGATACTTAAGGACATTGTCAACAGAAAACTTTCATCAAGATGAAAATGATGTGAAGACAAAAACTAACTTGTTCACAGGGATAAGAAAATGAAACATAAAAACCTCGAGATCTTACATCTCCCAGGAACTCTGTGGTAAGAAAAAAGTGAATGGAAAATAAAAGCTATAAAATTGAGCCATTATGGAATAAGATAATTGAATTTAATATAGTACTTCAAAAGAAGTTTTATGTTGTAACAAAATCCAAAAAACAACAATGGACTTGTACAGTTGAAGGGGCTTAAAAATAAATTTCACAATGACATAAAAAATAAGAAACTAAAGCCAGGCATGGTGGCACATGCCCATAATCCCAACCTGTGGGAGGCCGATGCAGGATGATTGTTGTTAGTTCTAGGCCAGCCTGTGCTACACACAGTGAGTTCAAGGCCAGCCTGAACTACACAGTCAGATCCTATCTCAAAAAATGAAAAAGAAAAAATGAAAAGTATAAAAGACATTGAAAGGTCAATTCTTAGGTGATCTGGATAGGTGTTAAAGCCCTCTAAAATGGCAGCATAATTTGGGATTGAAAAATGTCAGTAATTAGTTAATAAAACTACACTGAAAAAATTCAAAGGCTGTTTTTAGTGACTGAATGTTTATATAAATAAAGATCCTTGCAGCTTGAAATTCTTCCTCCTCTAGAATGCTATTGCAGAAATGGCTCAATCACTTTCACTTTGAGCCAACACTATAGTGAAATAACATTTACTACTTGACACACATGTAGGTTTTTCTGATAAATGCTAACATTTTGGATTAAATACAGTTGTGGGAGACAATTATAGCTCAGTGGACCTTAGATTGTATTCCAGCACCAAAAAAAAAAAGACACAACAGCAATGTTTGCTAATCATAAATTTATTCTTTGTACTCACTCATATTTAGTCACCAATACTATAGAAATCTAACAAAATAAAATGTTCTTTGCAATCACTTGTTTCTTTCTCAATGCTGCTGATGAAGAACACAATCAAGAGGGAGTTCACATTTAACCCAAACCCTGCCATTCACCATCTTGATCGTTTGTATTCACTGAGGACAGTGCTTTACACACTGTCCGTCTCAACAGGCAATTTGTGATGGAACGATTTGTATGGGACACTGTGAATCTTGTACCTACTGAAACCTCCCTTTCAGACCCCTCATTATTGATAACAAAAATATCCAAATGGTCTGCTTAACCCATCCTTTCCATCTTCAATAGAATGAGGCAAATGACAGCCTTTTCCTAGTATCTGAGACCCATCATCTATACACCAGTTATTGCATTTATTATAAGTCTTCCTGCTCCTGAGACAGTGTTTCCTGACATTGCTGAGTGGTCTGTACATTGTTTGTTAAGTACTGGGTAGGTCCCTGGGACAGTCCCAGACACATGCAGGATCTCCAAGAGAAGAACTAAAGATGCTAATTTTTTTTTTTTAGGTTTTTTGAGACAGGGTCTCGCTTTTTGTGGTTCAGGCTGGCCCTGAGCTCAGCCTCCAACTTACATCACAGCAATCCTCCTGCCTCTGCCTCCTGAGTGCTGGGATTACAGGCGTGAGCCACCACGCCCGGCATTGTGGTATATGGTACTGGTTGCTGCTGGGCATGAGTCTCCATGCCCAGTATGGTATGTGGTTACCAGGGATTGAACCTGGGTCCCTGCGCTTGCAAGACAGCCACCAGAACCACTGAGCTAACTCCCTGGCCTAAGATGCCAAATTTTTAATAAGAGTCCCAGATGACTGTTATGACAAGGAACTTTTAAGACACAATACTCTTAATGTTCATAACCTTTGATTCTACATTAAGTGGACTCAAGTTATCCTGAAGTAAGAGTTGTAAGTTATGTCTTTCCAATTCTGTAAGAGTTTCGTGCCACTAGCCTTGTTGTTAGCTGTGACTTGTTTTTGCTCTCAGTGATACTGTCTCAGGTGGTAAAGGCCTGGTGGTTGTAGTGTAGAACAGTAACCCTCAGCTTTGTTAGAATTACAGGTGAAATGACAACAGGTAGTTTCTGCTCCATTTCTATGCCAAACTCAAGAAAAAAGTATAACCATTTTTAATTGAAAGATTTTTGTGGTGCTTTTTTTGATTTTTATTCATTCACCTCTAGACAATTTTCAGCAAGGGTATAGATAATTGTCAGATAATTTACTCTGTAGAAGCTGAACAGAAAGCTTGAGAATGCACCTAGCTTTCACTTAGTTTCTGCATATTACAGAAATCTGGGGCTGGCTGCTGGTGCTCCCTATTTCTACTGTTTAAGTTATAGAAAGAAGAAACTGTATTTGATGCTTTATCTAACTTATTTGACAGAAAGAAAAAGGTTAAATAATTTATTTATATGCACAAATTTCCCAAGAGAATCCTCCAAATATGGCTTCCTAATTTAACAGCTATAGTTCATGCTTAACCTAATTTTCCTCTATTAAATACCAGGTCAACCTTCAATATTTAATCTGAATGAACTGTTGAGAGCAAGCAAAAAACAAAAACAAACAAACAAACAAACAAAAAACATAGGGAGATGGACTTTTTTATTTGTTGTGAAAACTGAAGACTGAGGTCTTTTGGAGAAGCAAACTTATGAATTAGCACCCACCAACTTAAGAGGACAGTGAGGCTGGCTTTGCTTGACATCTTGACTTTGTCTGGTCTGAAAGGTTTGCACCCTACCCAGGATCTCTGTGCTCTTGAAGACTTGTTTAAATATCCCCTTTCAGCCCTCCTGCCTCAAAAGTGAGGCTGAGATGTCTTCTTGAACCATAATTAACATCTCAAAGTAGCTGCCTTTCTACCAACTGTGCCTAGTCCTCCTCCACTTGTTTGTGTTAGCTTAACAGGGCCACTGCAACCTGTCCCCTCTTCCTTGCTGAGCTATTGAAACAGTTAGAAGTCCCTTCGAGCCAGCCATCTGCTCCTTAGTGAAACTAGCAAGCATTTTCTTTTCAATAATTTACTGTGGGCGTCTTTTTGTCTCCAAGTAACTCTTGGTGAAAATTCATGAATTAATTGGGAAAACAAAATAAAAGAAGATAAAATTTCACTTTTCAGATGGAAAACTTAGGGGACCAAGGTAGGACAAGCCCATGTGGTATTCTTTGTTGAAAGTTCACCCCTTATTTTCCTGAACCCTATAATTTAAGTGCTTCCCAATGAAAGTCTAAGGACAATTGCAGTGGTTGTGGCTATAAGTAAGCATGAGGCAAGATTTACTAATAAATTGGACTGCTTTATAATTACCCGTGAAATAACAACACTTGACCCTGATTTATTTTGTGGGCCGTCTTTTTTCTCTCTAAACATGTTGAACTTGATTTTTTTTCTTGAAACCAGATGTTTTAACATTTCAAAGAAGATAGATGGAATGCAAACTCAAGACCAAAACTGTTTTAGGTTTGCATTTGTTATTATTGTTATTTTAAAAAGGGCCAGGGCTCTACGCACACTGGAAACCAGCCAAAATTCTAAGTTGGATGACAGAGGCCATCTTGAAATTTTCTAAACATTCTAACAGCTTTGCTTCCCCTCCCTAGGAGCACAGAAGCAAGGAAATACAAAAACTGAGTCAGACAATCAAAGAAGTACTCATCTTAAAGTTCAGTGTGAAGTAAGAATTGTCCACTTTACATCACTTTGTTTTGCCTGGGAAAACTCATTGCTTTGAATATGAGGTTAAAGATGTGAACATTTACTAGCAACAAGAGCTCTCCATCCATGTTTTATTTTGACAGTTTTCTCTCTGTGTCAGTGGCCGGTCCCTTTGACACACGAAGACTTTACAATAATCTGGAAATAGGGGGCTAATTGAGAAAGGCAAGGGGCTCCCGTTCTGTTCTGTCCTTTTGATTGAATCCAGCTGGCTTCGGAAAAGCAGCCACTCTCTCCAGTCTAGGGCCAGAGAGAGCTTCCCGGGCTGTGGTTCCCAAGGGTAAGGACAGGAGAGGGGGAAGAGATAAGATAGAAATGCACAGACCAGGCTGATAACTGTGGTGACAGTAATAAGGAAGGCTGACAGAGTGACGTGTGGAAATGTGAATCCCTTCTATGCCAGAACAGACCCAACCCTGACTCAGAGAACAGCGGTGTAGGTTCTCACTCTTCACTTGATCAGATCATGGCTGATCTGAGGCGTCATTTCACTTATTTATTTATTTTAAAGGGTCGACCTTTGCTAAGTCCCCCAGGTAAGTACTGAGGAAGAGTGGACTGACAGGATGTTTCAGATGGCATTTTCTGGGCATCAGGTTATAATCACTGAGTTCTAGCTGGCAAGGAGACCCTTGAAGCACCAAGGATTTAGCACAATGTAACTGCCTAGAGAAATGACGTCCGCAATCATGAAATGATACAGTGCTCTCCTGTTGTTGAGATAGAATCACTGTTTGCTGGATTACCTTGACGGAAAGTGGCCTTTAGAGGGGTTATTTATGATTACTTTATACAAAATGGGATGTCAGAGCAGACTAGAAAAAAATTGGAGTTTTGTACATCACCTCTCATAGACGAAGCACGTCATAGGGCACTGCACACCAGCACGGTATTGTTCCTCTATGTCCTACACAGACAAATTCAGTGGCTTGCACACATTCAGCAGAAACTTGGTATAGTCTCTATTGCAAAGGAGAAAAGCACTGGCTAGAAAATCAGACTTTTTATTAGATATAATGAGATCTAGAATAGAGAGTAATGGCATGGGAATACTTCTTTTAGAGAATTAGCAGATATTTGGCTCCCTACTCTGTGCAAAATACACCATTAGTTTATTATCGAACTGAACAACTACATGATTCCCAACCGCACCGACTCAGAGCCCTACAGGAAATATAACTCTGTTCTTAACAGGGATGTGAGAAAGCGTGGTAATGGGAAGAAAGAATGCGGGGCGCTGGCTGGGGCCGGAAGACTGAGAAGGGTCCTCTCGATGCTGGAGAGTGCGGAGTAAAGGGGAGGCGGAGAACACACGCCTGCCCTGAGCAAGCGTGAGGACGGGGGAGCTGTGTGCAGCCTGAGCGGGCGGGCGGCGCCTCCCAGGTAAGCACTGGGAAGCAGCTCCCAGGCCTCCTAAGCTCTGTTGAGGTCCAAATCCCACGAGCAACAGGAAGTCACCGCGATATTTTAATTGTGATCAGAAAATACCAGGAAATATGATGCACTGCTGCTGTCCTTGTCAACAATCCGAAAACCTCCTTTTTTTTTTTTTCAGGTATGACAGCATGAAACATAATTTCAGATACTCTGATTCCACTTCAAGTGTCAATGAAATAAATTTCATGCAGACCTACAGCCTAGTGAGCCCGAATCAGGGCTGGTTTCTCCTTTTGATCAGAAAACAACCACGTGAAAGGCTTCTTTTAGCACAAAATGTAGTAAATTTTTCAGTAATTGTAATTACATTAATCAAAGAAATGAAAAAGGGTGTACGACGGGAGTGCCTGTATGATTATTTTCTAATTTCTCCAAAGCCCTTTCTCAATCGTGGAGACAAGCTAATGCTTTCTTTCCTCTCTTGTGCTGATGCTAAAAGCAAATATTTACAAGACAGGCTGTCCAGGAAAGAAATAGAATCCACATATAATCTGTTTTTATTGCAGTGTCTGCTGCTCAATTTTATAAGCAGCTGCTGTCCAAATGTAATTCGAACCCAAACCCAACATTTTCTGCCTTTTCGTTGAAGGGAACAGAATATTTTGCTTAAATATGTCAAAGAAACTGTTGAGAGTCATTAAGGGTTTTTGGTTGGGTGGTTTGTTTTTTTGGCAATTTGGAAACTCATTTTGAAACTGCCTACAGAACCTTGTAGCAAAATAGGAATTATATTGTTATAAAAGCCCAGCACAAGCCCAAATCAGACACGTTAGAATGTGCCTTTCCAATCATGTGTAGGTGGCACAAACATGAATCCTACTGAGAAATAATGAGATGTGTGTACATAGGAACCTCCCGCATATCTTTTTGAAAACATATCCCCAAGAGAAAATGACATAAAACAACTTGCAATTAAACTTTATTTGATGCCAGATGAAAAACAAATGTTTTAAAAACTGTAATTTTTAATATAATAATTATTTGCTTTGCATGTGCAGACCAGCAGCTTCTAATACCGTACTAGTTTCTAAGCCAACATTTATTTCCAAAGTAACTCAGTAGAGGCTGAGATTTTAATTGCATTTTTCCCTTTTATTTGGATATTCACTCTGTAAAGTTTTTTTTTAATGAATAATCTGTGTGACCTTAAAGGCCATGGAATATATAGGCCATTATGTAGGTAAATGCCTTCTTTATAGACATTTCATAAGCAAAACTAGCATATTTCTTAATCTATTATATGTAAATAAATCACGATTTTTTCCAACACTAAAGAATTGGTTCCTTTTGGACTTTGAACAAGGCAGCCATTGTTTCCAACTATTTCACTGATTAGGTCTGCACTTCAATGGCAAAAATTTTCAAGGATTTCTGGCCACAAGATAATAGATGTACTCTAATAGTATATAACTCACTAATTTGGAAAAAACACAATGATACCACAACCTTAATCTGCTAATAGTTTCAGCTGAGATATGTTTTCTAATCATAAGAGCTGATTTATTTGAAGTTAATTTCTGGTAAGTTGTATATCAGGACAAAACTACAATGTAACAAAGCCTAACAAACTTAGTAAGGCCTATTAGAACTTTTCATGCACACATGAATATATGGGTGACTTTTCAATCAAATATCCTCAAATTAATGTAGCTGTTCTATTAACAGATTTTAATGGAATGCAAAATGCTTTTAAATGTCTTCTATCTGAAGCCAATCAAGTGCACAGTAAAACCCTTAAAGTCACCCTCAAGGGGGAGGAAGATACAGCCATTGAATGTCAGTGTCACTTAACTAATACAAAGGACTGAATATATACAAACTGAAAAAGTATGTACACGGTTGATAGCATCAAAGAAGGAGATTGCTGCAAGACTCCACACTTCCCACCCACATTAACTGTCTCCTCTAAGCTGTCCCAAAGACTGAGGAGGGCATGGAGTACAAAGTGAATGTGGTGTCAGATATGTTCATTTGTTACGTTGATGAAAAGAAGTAGGCAGCGGTTGATTATGTTCATAAATGTGTGCCACCAGAGGCTACTGTGGGGAAATTCAATTTTCTAGAGAAAATCTTTTCGAAGAATTTCTTTTCTCTGCTTGACAAACATTTATGCATTATCTACTATCAGTGTAGTTTCAGTGAAGAACGCAAATTTGTGAAGTTGTGCTGTGTTAACATATGATCCTTCTATGTAGGCAAGAGTTTACTGAAAAGACGATGAATACGGCACACCCAGAAATAGTCCGGAAGTAAGTGGCGGAGAGACGCAGGGTGGGGGCTCAGAGTCTGTGCAATACGAGGAGTATAACTGGAGTGGGCTGCAGTGCAGAGGAAAAGGAGTCGTGTCCAATTTAGGAAGCACACAGAAAGCAGACCTGGAAAAGTCCTGACTGCCAGCCTAGGACAATTTAACTCTATTTAATATGCAAGAGAGAGCATTAATGTTTTTTAATTTAGAGGGTTCAGAAGCATGTTAAAATGAATGCATAACAAAGGAGAATCAGGGAGGAAAAAGAAAAGACCTGAAAAAAATCAAGGATGTCGAGTAGGGATGAAAGAGAAAATGCTGAATCTACAGTGAAAGATCAGGCAGGTCGCAGAAACACAGGACATAAGTAGCCCAGTAGGAAGAGGAAAGCAGCAAGTCTGCTTCCCAGAATCAGTGACACAGACAACAGTGGCACCAAAAGTAACTAAGAAAAGCAGAGTGCTGCAGCTTTTATGGGCAGAATAGATTGGAGAAGAATTTAGCTTGAAATGCAAGTTTCTGGACTCATCATCACTAGAAATGAAGATGAGGAAACAGAAAGATGTGGCCTGGATACATGAGGTTTAGGACCTTTGAGAAGAAATCAGATTGCTAAATGCGAAGGAAAAAAAATGGACATGTTTATATTTGCAAATGTTCTCCAAAGCTTAATGTTTAAAAAAATATGCCATTTTTAATTTGTGGAAATTGTTTGTACATAATGAAATGGTTTTCGAGACATTTTCCCTGAACTTTTCTAGTCTTTAAAATTTATGGACTATAAATGTATAAATCCTCAACCGATACATTCATTCTTTGTTTTTAGTTTGCATGTATTAATTTTTACATTATTTTATTTATATTTCATGTATATAAATAGCTATAGCATGAGGTGATATATAAACTCCATTCAAATAACCCAGAAGGTTTTAAAACATTTTAACTTTAAAAAATGACAGCACAAAAAAATCTTGTTGTAAAAGAGGTGAAAGCAGTTTCTGCAGTGTATCACTTGACAGGAAGTTATCAGAGGAAGTCTCTCAGGTAACAGTCTTACAGCCATACATGGTGTATGCCCGAGTGACTCTGCAGATACGAAAGGTCCATTAAGGTTACTTATCAGCCATATACGGGTGTAATTTATAGAGTTTGATAGTGTGAACATGAACTGCAAAAGCCTCCAGACAATGTACCGTTATCAGTCATCTAACCCTTGAGCTTAAACAGCCGCCGTAAGTAGTTTCTCCTGCTCTTACAGGGACATTGCCTTCCTAGAATGCTGGAAAGGCATTAGCTGGAGTGATTAATTTCATTCTTTGAACATTTTTTCTTAAGCATGACACCCCCCCCTAAAATGTATCGGACTTCTAAGGTTTAAACAATACAACGCAACATTCTTGGTCTACGATTAAAGAGGTCTGTGTAGATCCTGTTTCAACACAGTGATGATTTGATACAATCCGCAGAGTCTCTGGTAATCTCTTAGACTTTTCAAACTAACCACATTTATTCTTCAGTGTGTTTACAGGGATTTTCACAAATAGTCAAGTGTTTTAGTTTTTCATTTCCACCAGGGAGATGTCTTTAAGCAATGCTGAACACAATGTGTGATTTTCCAGCCCTCGCTTGGAGAGGAGGCATCTGGTGCTCTCTAGGCAGGTAAATCCAGCCTCTGAGAAAAAGTGCCAGAGGTACCAGATCAGCAGAAGGCAGAGAGCCAAAAGCCACATGGGAACGTAAGTCAAAGACCAAGACAGAACACAGCAAAATGAAGCCAGGGGGTCACAAGGGCTTCAAAACATTGATAGCAGAAAGCATTGAGAAGGTACGTACTCAAGGGCTTAGTCTGTTGGGAAAAGTGAATGTTCAAGGTGGCGGCCACCATGAGGTAGGGAAAGTGAGAAGACCCGGAGGGGTGTTTGTAGTACTAGCTATTGTCATGGACCAGCAGGTCCCCAGGCCTAGAGTGACTTCCCCCAAGTGAGAGATGCAAGAGTGTGATGACCTTCTGAGGGCTAATTTCACCCCTTCTCCCACCCAGGATGATTCTCACTTTGAGCTCAGCTTCCCAGTTTCAGTTACATGTACTAATCTCAGAAGATCCATTGAGCAACGTGCATCCTGCTAAATTTGTGACTGATTTACATAAATGTTAACTTCTTTTATTCTGGGCTGAAACAATCTGGCATGCATCTAAGGAAGGAGGTATTGTTGCTATAAAGAAGTTATATTCTAATCCACATTTATCTGGGATTTTATCAGCATTTGGTCTCCTAGTGTCAGTTTCTCATTCTTTCAAATCTTTATCATCATCATCATCATCATCATCATCATCATCATCATCTCACTGCTATGACTTTAGCACCAAAGTACCCTACGCTAAGTGGACCGGCCAAGGGTGTCACTACATTAGAAGAAAGGGGAATGGAGATCCACAGTCCCAACTCATGGCCCCAATGCCATGCTTAAAGCCATATTTCCCCTTTCTAGCCTCTTCAGTCTCCACACCGGCTTTTAGCTGCAGTCTGTGTTAAAGGAATCACCAACATATGGGCCTTCAGGAAATAACAGCGAGTTCTCAAGGCTTTTTCTGAAGATCCTCTGATGCATGTATTAAAGCAACCCTGAACCTTTATTTGACTGAATAATATATTATTTAATGCTGTTAAACAGTATCGCTCTCTGGAATTACAAGCAATGATTCTCTAGCTGTGTTCCTCACTCTCTCTCTCTCTCTCTTTCTCACACACACACACACACACACACACACACACACACACACACGGCTAGGACTATTGCTGTTCTATATTTATTTTGTATATAATATAATATACAAAGTAGTGTATTAAAATACAAACAACTACAGTTGTCATGAAAACTCTGTGCTTTTAATAAATTCACATCAGAATAACAAGAACTTAAAAGAAGGGTGAACTTACATCTTTTATTCTCCACATCAGTCCAGTATTGAATACTCACCCCTCATATTGATGAGTAATTTCCAGTCAATAATCATTGGTTTGCAATAACATTTTATAACTGAAAGAATACTGTATTATTTTATTAAATATTTGCTACATGTTGAACTTTATTATCTTATTTGTTATGAACTATAATAAAGAATATTAAACAAAAGAAGTCATATGGTTTTTAAATTGTGTCTAAATAAAGCACATAAATATATATAAAAATCAGTATATTTCAAAATGAAGTGGTGTTCTAGGATTTTCCTTTTGTGTGTGTGCTGAAGATTAATTTTTAATTTGTCAACCAAATATTGCAAAATATACAGTTCTTACTTTTTTTTATTCTAGTACCCAATATCTGTGTAAAATTAGGTCTTTCATCTTATACAGAGATACTAAGTGAATATATGGTACAAAATGTTATTAATGTTCCACCTTAATATATTGTTTTATATTTTACTTAAGATTCAAATATTGGCCTGTTTGTTACCAATAAATAATTACTGCTCAGGCCTGTCATCCCAGCACTAGGGAGGCAGAAGCAGGAGGATTGCTGTGATGTGAGTTTGAGGGTGAGCTCAGGGCCAGCCTGAACTACAAAGCGAGACCCTGTCTCAAAAAACCTAAAAAAGAAAAAAAAAAAAAAAAAAGAACTCAACTCTGATGACAAACTCCGAAGACCTCCCACTGGGCCTGCCCCTTAAAAGCTGACCAGCTCTTAATGGTAGCAGATGGCAAACAAAATTTTAAGACACAGAAACTTTACAGATGTTCCAGCGGAGTTGGCATGTTCTACTGCCATGCCAAATTTGACCAGTCCCTATATTACCATATTGAAGAAGCAAGCACTCTTGTTATTCTCCAAGCCAGGGTTCAAGCCCTGTTTTTCTCTTCAAAGTGGGTGAAATGGCATGTGTTATGTTAATGTTCTTCCTGACTATGTTTGGAGGGGCCTGATATGTTTCCAAATACAGTCTGAGATCTAGTATTTAAGGTAGGAGAGAAAAACTATTTATACTTCATTTTAGTAAATCAAATCCTAGGGACACAGTCAGAGTCCTAGAATTCTCCAAAATGTCTGTGCAAATTAAACTGTAATGAATCTCTAAATAGCTTCATTCTATAGAACTTTCCTGGAATAATGATTCGTAAGTCTCATTTTCTGTTAGTGCTTAAAATAAAATATTTCCCCTGAACAGAATAGTTTTATTTCAGCTTTCCCTTTTATTTTTTCTTCTGACAATCGACTTTGAGGTTGCTGTAGCACAGCACGCACACGTGGACAGTGTGCATTCTCCTCTTCCCCTAATTTCATTTTATAAAGCTGATGTCACATTTTTAACTTTGATGCAGACATCTAGTTTTTTTTTAATAAAAAGCTATGAACAGTAAAGTACTTACTGTGCTTACAGTATTCCTCCTGGCTTTCCTTTCTTTCCTCTCCCTTCCCCCCTCCTAGACCAACAAATATTTTTCTTTACTTATTGAGATTACAGTTTAAGATTCAGAATGGATCAAACACATTTTCCATCAATAGGTTTCATATACACATTTCTCCTGTATCTAAAAAGACATTCTCTTAATTCGTGATAGTGCACAAGCTGTTACGTTTTTACTCAAATTAACCAAAGCCTGTTCATTTATCAAATCACTGTCCACACTTCACAAAAGGAAAAGCTAATGCCCCCCATTTGTTTCAACCTAATAGCTTGGACTAAAAGTCACAGACTTCAATGCTCAAAGGCATGGAAAATTCCCACACTCCCCCACCAAATCCCGATCTGGGAGATTTGTCCTAATGTTCGCAGGAAGCCATAAATTGTAGAATATGTTCTGCCCTACTGGCTCACAATTTTAATGGAATAATATAAGACTTACCGAGCTCTATTCTCTCAAAAGCATCTTAAGGATGCATAAGACATCTAAAATCCATAAGAAGAAAAATGTCTCTTCCCCTGACACAGAAGGCATAGTGCCATTAAGTGTTGGTAGTTCTAATTCACAATGAGTGAGAGAAAATAAGAAAGTGAGATAGAGACATGGTTGAATTTTATTTTTGACAACTACTCTCCAAATAGATTTTCCCAAGAATATACACTGCCCTGAAATATCCTCAAGATAGAACAGTGGAGAGAGTTAACAGCAGAGGGTGTACACATCTGAGGGAAGTTTTCTGTTAGTTTGCATAAAGAGTTAGTCACGGTTTCTCATCTTTCTCATCTGTTCCCTTGCAAAGACCTTGGAATCTTCTTTTATCCAAATTTTCAACCTTAACTTTTGAGGGACAATTAAATCTCTAGATTTCTCACTATAATTTCCATTTTCTCAGTTCCTCTCCAACTTCAAAGTCTTCCATAACTTTCCAACAGAACTCTCATCAGCTTCCATTTTTCTTTGATACTATACAAACTGGTTTTTCTAAATTAAAATTCTGATCCCATCACTGGAAATTCTTCCGTGATTTATTTTGGCCGGTAAGGTCAATCTGAGTCCCCTCAGGAAAGAAGAGTAGCACTCTCAACAATCTAGCTTTTGTAGCTCTTCAAATTCACATCTGCCTGACTCCACCCACCTTATCTTCTCTCTACCACTGACTTTCTCTCCCACTTGATCCTTTCCCTGAAAGGTACTCCCTTCTTCAAAGTCACAATAGTTGATGAATTAATACTTTGTTTACATCCCTAATATTATGTGTGATTTGCATATGATTGTTGATTTCCCTTCAGTAGGCGACTCTCTTCAAATTTACAAAATTTGTCTACATCTCCTTTAATCCATGTTTGAGAACTCTGAAGTTTTTGTGAATAAGAAAACTCCCCATCTTTATCTTGTCCATGTCTCCTGTTTTCTCACCTATCTTAGAATATGGTTCTGAGAAGTATGATCCATCATGAGCAACTATCCTATGCACTACTGGTAGCCAGATACTACTCTCAACATTCTCCAAATTCCCCCAGTACCCTTTAATTAATCTTAAGGTTGTTTTCACTATCAAGACACAACTTCACACTGTTAAAGTATATTATAATTTCATATTGTTTAAATTTTCCACTTCAGCAAAGAGTTATAAGAACCTTTTTTATGCTTGATATTGATTCATAAACATGGCCACACAGAGGTGTGTATGTAAGTACAAAGACCTTCCATGGTGGAATTAACCAAGTTTAAAGCAAATAGCAAGACACGTATGTTTAAAAAGCTACACAGTAAGTTTTAACTGAAATAAGACACACAAAACAGTGACTAACTGAGCAGACCCATACAGTACTTAAGTTTGTAGGTAATATTATTTCAGTTACAAAGGCAGCCAAAGCAGCCTTGACTTTGACAATTTTGCTTATTTCAAATATCAAGAGTCATACTAGTTGATTGATAGTAATAGTTTTTGATGTGTTGAATTGTTCTTTGAATAGTCTAATTAGCCTGTCTGTAAAAAAAAAAAACATTCCAGTATTAGGCTCTGTTCATTCAATTTGAATGATTCCGCCCATTCTTCATTTTTTTAACAAGTAACATTTACTGTGTTCGCATGTCTTAAAGCAAGATCATTACAATCCTTCATTGTTTTTTCAGTTTGGGAAGACCTTCCTGCAATGAAAAACATTATCAGTTATCACAATTACTCACTTTATCCATTTACCTGAGGGATTTGTCAGACCCCAAGCCAGTGTATTACAAAGACATCTGCAAATTTGTTTCCTGTCTTGTAGTATCTACATGATCTGGTTAAGGTCAGAGATTCAGTCCCGTCATTTCTCTTCCTGAGGCTTTCACCCATGTGTACCATGGGTTTAGCTGCAGATTAGTTTCACTAGCGCCAAGCCAACTTTTCAGTTTTTAAAAAACATCCCTTTTCTGATAGGACTGAAATGTCTATAATTGTGAGTGCACATAGAGTTGATTGAAAAACTGCAGAAGGTTTTGAGCTTGAGGTCTCATTTTCTCAGAAGTTTGAAGCCCTTTGTCTCTCACATATCCTAAAATGCAGTAATCAAGTGAATTAATGGCCCCATCTGGCTGGCTTCCTAGTCTACGAACCCCTGGCCTCTCGCCTCTGCCCCATGCCAGCTGTGGTCAAGGCAACCACAAGATGCTGTCCACCCTCAGGATCCACGCCCTCCACCGCCCTACCGTCTAAACTGTCATCAGCAAGCTAAAATTACCATGAGGCTTTGCTCTGGTGTATTTTTTTTTTCTCTCTTATTTTTTTTTCCTTTTGAGCCATGTAAAACTAGATAAATCTGCACATGCCTACGAAAAAAATAAACATTTCTCACTCTCTTTTTTGGTCTATGAGCAGCTGGGTTTGTAACCTCACTTTCTCTAGTATGATGCTATTACAAATGTGATTGACTTTCAGGTGTTATCTTTTATAGATTTCTATACAATAGTGGAAATCCACATAATAAATATAATAATTTTATGGATTTTTAACTTGACAAATTTCTCACCATTTTTTATTTTCTACATCAATAAAGAAGTAGAATTTCTTGTAAAGAGAGCTCCTAAAAGTCTGTTTTGCAAGAGTTACGTTTGTCATGGCAGTGTGCTTTCTTCTTAATACATTATACAGTGAGCATCACTGGGTTGCAGATGAAGAGAATGCCAAGATTAAATCGTTTTACAAAACACAATTTACAAGTGAATTTGTAATTGCAGAGCATTCAAAACAAAAAATGAAATGAGTTAAAAATCAATGGAAGATGTTTTAGTAAACCTTTCTGTGATCTATTCACTAAGCAACATAAATATTTCAGAGATTTATGAATTAGACATAGTACTGAAATAAATATTCTACAATATAATTGTAGTCTACAAAAGTTACAAAACAGCATTAAGGTATGTTACTAATGTTTAAATGTTTTAGGGAAGGGTAGATTATTTTTGTATATGTAAATAAATATGAAGAACAAAATGAAAATATTAAGTACTTGGCTAAAGGAATGTATATTATGAGAGCCATGTCTCTATAATAGTGAACCATTGCTATGCTCAGATGTAGTTTAAATGAATTGAATCTTTTCTTCTTCCATTTATCCCAAAAATTCTTTATTTCTAAAAAGTCTTTTAATTTGTTAAATTGATACATAAAATTATACATAGTTACAGATACCATACAATTTTTTGATACTTATATACATTGTAAAATATGTAAATCATGACATATCTATCTCCTCAAGCATTTACTACTTCTTTGTGTTAAAAACACTAAAAATCCTTTCTTCTGGTCTTGTTTATTGTGAAACACAGTACATTACTGTTGTCTACAGTAACTTTAAATTTTATTTTTTAGATAATGAGTTGTTGCACACATAGGAACATCTTCCAGGAAAGAGAAATAGTGGATGTCTTAGTTAAAAGTCTTTATTCTTCAAATGCATTCTATGAATAATCAATTAAAAGGAAAAACATATTTTTGTCTAAACAATTTAGAAAATTTGTCAGCTCTCTATCAAGTCTAAATGTCATTTCATACAACACGATTTTAAAATTCAGTTTTGGGCTGGGGATGTAACTTAGTGGTGCCGAGTCTGCTTGGCAAGAGCAAGACCTTGAGTTTGATCTCCAAGACCACAAAAAAAAAAAATAGAAGTTCAAGATTATGATCCCATGTTTTGCCTAGAGTGACTTACATGCATTTATAGATATGCTGATATATTTTCCAAAAGCCAGACATTACATTGAAAGTATTATTCGAAGGTTAAAAAAAAAGCAGATTATAAATCCTTCTAACAATTCTAGCCCATGTTCTTGTGAAAATAAGTCACATGACCATGGGCAAATACTCAGCAACCTTAAAATAGTTTGTGATTTATCTCTTTCTGGCTATCCCTAGAGATTCTGTAGAAGTGGAAATGTATAGATATTTGTAATAAACAGTAATTCATTTGAAGGAACAAATTTTTCTCAATGATTAACCAAACTGAGTTTTTACAAAGTCGATCTAGCATAGCCTCAGTGGTCCATGGTAGAGATACAATGGGCCAGAGGGACCTACTCACTTCTCTTGAGTTTCTCACATTCTCTTCAAAGTTCCATACAATTCCAGTACAGACGCAGGACCCCTGAGGTGGAGCCTCCACACCCACAAAGACTAGCTCCAAAAGAAAGCAAAGTGAAAATGACTTCTTATCATAAAGCTTGTTGTATGTTTAGCATTGAGCCCTGTCTTCTTGGTGCATTTTCCCTCACCAGCAGTGAATACTGATGGCTTGGTTATTTCTCTCACTACTTTGATGCATTAATTTTGAAAAGCACTTTTCCATACTTCACTATTTTTCCTATTTAGATTTATTTGTGTGGTAATATTTTTATTACACACACAAACACGAGGAATTGTTTTAAACCATCCCCACAATACCAACAAAATCCATAAAATTAAAACCCAGAGATTATCCCCAAATCTCAATTTCTGGATCTCCAAATCAAATCTGCCAAACATTGAAAGATTAATAAAAATAAGTTGTTTATTATTCATTTTGTTTACTTAGTTTCTAGTAGATATTTATAAGATGATAAAATAACAAAATGCTGACCAACTGAAAAAAAGTGACTAGGTAGCACAGTGGAGTATTCTCCCCTATTTAGCAATTAATCTCATATTGCAAAGCTGCCTGTGTATGTTACAAATTGGATACATGACGTGCTAATTTTTTTTTTTTTTTAGACAGGGTTTCACTTTGTAATTCAGACTGGCCCTGAGCTCAGCCTCCAACTCACATCACAGCAATCCTCCTGCCTCTGCCTCCCGAGTGCTGGGATTACAGGCGTGAGCCACCACGCCCGGCACTGTGGTATGTGGTACTGGTTGCTGCTGGGTGTGAGTCTCCACGCTCAGTATTGTATGTGGTTACTGGGGATGGAACCCGGGTCCTTGTACTTGCAAGACAGGCACCGGAGCCACTGAGGTAAATCCCCAGCCCATGACATGCTAAAAATTTTTTTTAATTATCTTTATTGGTACATTAAATATACACATCATGATTGCACTCCATAATGGGGATTTGTACCAGTATTAGACACAAGTTAATTCTCATTTTTTCCCATAGCCCCACCCACCCTACCACCACCCCATATATATAAAATTTGTTTCCTTACTTTTTTGTTACAATCTCAAGACATGCTAAAATTTAAGGAGAATAGATACAATTGTTGAAAAATAATTAGCTATAATTTCTCGAGAATCACTAATATTTTTAAGCCATTGTTTCATAGGATTTATTGATATTTTTGTATTAAGATAATTAATAACATATCATAATGCAAAATTGCCAATGAATACCTTAAACTTAAATCGAATAGTTTCAACATATGTTTATGGATTAGGCATTTAGAAACGATATACATCATGAGGGGTAAGACTTGGCCTCATCGGGTATGGCGGTGTACAACTGTGATCCCAGCACTCGGAGAGCAAAGACTAGGCAATTTAGCAAGTGCCTAAAATAAAACAAAGTAGGATGGGGCTCTTAAAGCCCTGGGCTCAATCCCCAGAACCAAACTAAAAACAAAACCAAACAGAACATCATGGCCTCCTGCAAGGCTTGATTCTACCACGAATATGGCGGCTCCTTTTCCCATCGCTGTTTCCTGTTCAGTGAGTTCAGGTCCATAGTACATTCTTCTTATCCTTTCAAACCATATCATCATCCAAACAGTATAATGTCGTAGGCCCCTCGTGTTCCACTATTGTTTCCTCAGTTAAACCCATGACTATCTATTTGCCCAACGCTTACACTTAATTCTATTTTTTATAGCAATAAGAACTTTATTTACCTCTGATATTGTTAACAAATATTTTTAGGAAACACCAATTTGTACTCAATTTTTTTAAAGAAAAAGAAATTCACACTATCTACACTTCTGAGGAAAAATTATAAAAAGGGTCTCAAGACAAATCTGAACAGCTGAACCTAAAAAACTTTCTATATCAATTTTATTGGGAATTGAATATATTTATAAATGCATCACAATTCATGGGTTGTATGAGTACTCTGAAATTTTAAAATATGAAGTTTAGAAATATCCATTACCATATAGTGTCTGAATACTATAGAACAACATATATTAAAATATAGGGAATAAGAAAAGAAGAAATGTTTATGAGACTTGGGTGACATACTGACCTGTGTTTTTAATAGTGCTCAAGAAAGATCAATCGGGGCTGTAACTTAGCAGTAAAGCAACTGCCAACTGTCAATAAGGCTCTTGCTCTGACCCTCTGAAACACAAAGAAGAAAAAAATTATTATGTTCAAATTATGTCAGGATGTTTTTAGGTATTATTTTTTCTTTCTATGAAGTCTGACATTTACTTTGAGAAGATTTTGATAAAATGGAGATAGATTGTAAAATGATTTAGATCCTTTTAGAATAAAACAGTATGTGTGAACTAAGAAAGTCAGAATCTTACTGCTGTAAGCTCACAGCACTGTATTTTATTGTGTCTAGTTTGATGCTGTCAAAAATACTTCCTACTGTAAAGGTTCTCAAACCCTTTGCTTCAATACTCCCTATGCAAGAAATAAGCAGGCTACTTTAAGGTACTATATGGCATTTTCTCTAGTTAGGACAAAGCTCTCTGAAGGTATATTTCTTAGATATTTTAAATGTAAGTAAAGATGGGCTAAAACGACATAGAACAGCTAAATCACCTTCCACACATATGCATTTTTGTTCACTATAAACAATGAAACCACACAACTGCTTTGGCAGATTTCAAACTTCAAACATTAGTATTTGTGCCTGTGGCTTCCTTGTGGGTGGAGAACACAAAAGCAATGCGATCAAATCTCACAATCTACTAGATTTTGGGGGCTGTTGTTTTAAAGTTTATCCACACAGAGTTTAATAATGTAAATTATTTTCATTTTGTCAGAATATAACTATTTGCTGCTTTAGATAACAAAAGAGTGTCCATGGAAAGAACCATGGCAAACTAGACACAATAAAAAAACATTTAAAAATTTAATGGTATAAGAGATTTCATACTGCAGGCAACAAATAAACAGAAGCCTGTTTCTCCCAAGGTGTCAACACACAAGTGCCATTAACACTGGACTTAGCTGCACGCCCAGCCTTGAGAGTTCAGTTAGTCTGCCTATCCACAAAAGCATTCCTTTTAATGTCATTCATATCCAGAAATCACCAATATACCTTGGTACAAGGACTCATTTGTTTTGCAATCTAGTGTGATATAAAATTGTTCCATGACAGCCTATCTTTTAATATTTGGCACACAATTTTTTAAACAAGGCACTTGTGTTTTTGTGGAAGGCAAACAGCAAGACATAGAATTCATGAGAAGGAAGAATTCAGAGCCCCATGGAGCAATACATAAAAATCATATAGGCCAGGATAAATAAATTCCTATCAAAATATAGAATAGCTGCAGACAAAATCTTCGTCGGTGAATACACTTCACTTAAAAACTTAGTGATTCCTCAGAGACACATGTTGCAATGCTTCCTCCTAAAAACATATTTCCTTTCAAAATTGTATTTTATAAAAGAGCAATGTGAGCAGCTTTCTGATCCACATTACAGATTATACATTTAATTAATCTATAAATAATTTATACTTGCACTTGAAACTTTCGTTTTCTAAAGAATTTTGAAATATTTACATAAGGAAAATTTGACCCTTGAGTTAATCTATTTCTCTCAACATCCATGTACCAGACTCTGGTATAGATTAAAAATCATCACAAAAAGTATCTGCTCCATGAGGCTGCATGTTGCCCACATTCTGAATGGCAGCAATCTCTCTATTCAAAGGCTATCAGAGAAACATCTCTAGTAAGTATGAATTCCTTGGTTTTGTCAAAGTGAAGAGTAATATTCAATCTGGGAGTCAAAGAGTATATCACGTATAGGCCCAGGAATGGAAAAATTATGATATAGGTTGAACAACAGTAGCACACACGCATAAATCCAGCACTCTGGAAGGCTGAGTAGGGAAAATTATAAATCTAGACTCAATATGGAAAATTTTGTGACTTAGCAAGATCTTGTTCAAAATCAGAAGTAAAAGCCATACCATGACCTAGAATAGCTAAAAACATTTTTCTTAATTTCTGCTGTCACACTCCGAGAAAACATTAAGGTTTGGTTACTACTTAGTTTGCTGGCCAACTTGCAGTGAGTGTGTTAGTCATTACTATTTGGCTCAAAGATGTGTGCTCCTTTGGTCAGAGTAAAAAAAAGTCCCAAAAGTTTGTGTTTTTTATAATAGCATGATTGCCATTTAGGTTTTGCTCCATACGCAGAAGAAAACTGGTTCAAACATGTGGGCCCCAAAGTGCAGAGTGGAAGAGCACATACTACCATCCCTTCCTTCTTTGTCACTTCTTGGTCAGCAGGTTGGGAGTGAGAACTAGCTGGTCTGATATTCTCAGTGGCTTGATTCTGTGTGAGCACCACCTCCCATTTAGAGGTGGGTATTTGTGGCTTCAATAATTTACCAAAACGTATCTGGCTTAAGAGGAGGAGTATCATCATTATATAAAACTGCAACATTTTCTATTCTTCTGGGGTATTGGCCACTTTTGTGTTGGGCAAACTTCCTTTTTTTTCTGTCTTAAATAATCTGCACATTATAAACAGATCACACTCTCGGAGGCCAAAGAAGACTTGAAAGACTCTTACCTTTCAATCTGGTAGCAAATGGCAATAGATGAATGTATAGGCAATATAACCAGACCATCAGTAGGACTTGGCTCTAGGAGTGGCCCCAGGAAAGTGCCATCACATTCAGTTCAACCCTAAGTGTTGCAGTGAATCAGTGGATGCAAAGCATTTGGCTCAGAGCCTGAAATACAGCAAGCAGTTCGTACATAAATGGTTAATTCCAACATTGCCATCATTGTAGTCACCATGGTCACCCAACTGTCCTCAGAACTCAGGTTAGGTAATATAGACGAATAAATGATAGGTTATTACACAACTCAGCTGGTCACAAACATAGTGAGATTTTTGGAATTATCCTTGTTTATAATCATTTTCTGTTTTAAACACTTTCTTGCAACAAAAGATGTATATGTATCTAAAAGACTGCAAAGTGACTTTCCTACACAGGGACTTAAACAACATTTGCATGTCTTTTTGAAGTTCTCAGTTATAGTTGTTATGTTGTTCATTGTTGTTGTTGCAGCATTTTTTTATGTGATTATACTATATTTTATGTGGAAACTTTTACTAGCTTTTAAAAGTCAGACACACAGGGAATAAAGGTGGTAATAGTTTCTGTTTGTCACTAGAAATGATTTAAATAAACAAGTTGTCCTGATAGAAATATCTGATTTCTTTATTGTGAATACAAGTGTCAGTAAAATTCACACTTGCCTTAAGACAGCTTAGAGTGAAGAATTCCTTGAAATCTATCTGGCTTTGACATTTGTTGAAGTTGTCAGTACTAAGTAGCCTTTAGGTGTTTGTTTAAAGATGTCACTCTAGAAAGACACTTACTCTAAGAGAGACGATGCAGACCACTGGTGCAGATAGAAGGTGTATATATCCTGGTAAGGACTGCACTAATTGTTCTCCAAAAACTCCTAAAAATCTCCAGGATTTAAATATTCTCTTACATGGGGACATTTCTAATCTTCTTGTACTCTTTGTTTTAAGATGTACAACTTAATGGCAGTCATTTCCAGCTCCAATTTAAGCAAGTTTCAAAACTGAAACAGAAGGTGTCATGGCAAAGGGACTGGTGTGGTTCATGCTTTGCTTGCAAACCTTTCCCAAAGCATTCAGCTGCAGAAGAGAAAGGGTGTGTTCGGGAATTCCCTGGAGAGTACTACACAGTCTAATGTCCTGAATTCATAGGAGTTCTTTAATGAGTTCTCAATCCCTGTCTTTTTTGTTCATTTTCTTTTGCATATATAAACAAGGAAATTGTACTTACCTTCCTTTGAGGTCTAGATAATTTGCAGTTTATGTATATTGTGATTCGATAAAGTAGAGTGTTCAATTGGTTTTATTTTATAAATTTTTATAAGTATGTTAGAAGTTGTTTAAAACTAGCATTTCATTGTGTCCTCCTTTCCATTCACCACCCTCTTAATTAAAAACCAGAAGTAATCAGGAAATCATGAAGTCCCTGCACATTTTCAAAGTGCAAAGCCATAAATAATGTTGCAAATATTATACAAAACCAGGATCCATGTATGAACACAGGTGCTCAAAATCACACAATATCACCTGACCAACTACTGTCGTAATCCAGTTGTTACCACTGTTCAATCTGTGTTCATAATCCACTTTTTACATACATGAGTACCAAGTCTATACCTCACAGTGCTGAAAATCTCCCCAGTGAATTTCCATCCACAAGAAATGTCTGAAATCTTTCTCCCTGAAAGAATGAGAAGGAGGACACAATAAAATACACTGCTACAATCTGGTCTTTTGAATGGAATACTTTTTTCTCTCCAATTATATACAACTTGTATAATTAATTATCATGATAATAGGCCCCAAGCAGTCAAATCCCTAACAGAAGTAATACATTTTTATGATTTCCTAACTTAAAATTAAGGTGGCTAGTTACCCTGGGAACACTATGGCTTTAGAGACATGCAAGGCAGCACGTCACAGCAGCATTTCATAGATGTTGGGCATGTCATGGAACCAACGAAGACCAGCACTTGAGTCCCCAGTGTGGCACCACTGCCAGGATGATGGCTACTTGGCAGATGGAACTACTTCCAACTGGACTGCTCCCATTTTAGAAGAACATCTTTTATTCTTACAGGAGACCATCGTGGGTCCTGTGCATATGGTGCTTCCTGGACTATAGTTTATGCTGTTCCCTGGCTTTCTACGACCCCACCACCCAGAAGTAGCTAGCTTAGAAAAAGCAGTAGAAGGACCTTCATGATTTTCTTCCAAGCTTTCACTCAATTTCATATTTCTCTCTTCCTCTGTGTGTGTGTCTGCCTGTTGGTCTGTCTTTCCCTCTACTTGGCCCCTCCTTCTTCCTGTCTGTTTTCCAGCTTATTCTTTTTTATCTTAAATTCATAGCATTCACTGAAGAATCCTTTCTTTAACAAACTCTCTTGGCAATTTCCTTTCACTTCAAGTTTAATTAGTGTCTTAAGTGATTCTCAAACATGTGCCTCCAGCCTGACATCTTTCTGAAGTGAAGGACACTCACTTCCAAGTGCACAACAGAGACCAGCATTGGTATACTGGCCAGACTCCTCAACATGTTCAGCATTGAACCACCTTGGAACAAACTCTACTATGTTCTATATCCCTTATTCTATTAATAGAAAACATTTCCCCTTGGTCACTTGAGCTTGAAAACTTTATTCATTCTTCTTTTTCTTTTCTCTTTAATCTTCCTAGCATATTTTCCTCTTTGGAATCTCTGCCATCAATTCTTCCCTCCACTTCACCCATTTTCTTTCTCTACACACTGTGGTGCATGTTCCAAGTCAGTTCTATTAGGAACTTCCTTCAAAATAGATATGATAGATTTATCTCTTTCCCTCCTTAGGTTTCCCTATGATGCTGGAATGATTTTCCTGAAGAAGACAGAAAAATCCTAAAAGGACTTGAAATAAATAAAGTTTCATGGAAATGTGTTGCAGCACTCCACTGGGGAAACCCAGCTACAGTCTCTATTTAGACAAATGGGCCATCTTAAAATCAATCCAAATCATGAGCTACTTGTGTTGTTGATACCGTTCAAGACCAACAAGCCACCCACAAAGGATCAGGTTTGAGAGCACAAGAAGGTACAGACTGTGCCACATGCACCACCATGCCTAACATCATGGCCTTGGGTAGAAGGGAAGAGATGGTGTTCCCCATGCTCTCTGGAGGCCTCAGGGGCCACAGCCCACTGAAAGGCCAAGCATAAGGGACCAAATGGAAGGACACTGGAGGAAAGAATCTTACAGCCTTGCGGGAGCATCTGGTGTGCTCAGCTTGCTCCTCTCCAACCAGTACTGGAACAGAATCATTTGAGATGATTTTATATAGATTTTCTTCATGATTCCTGATTGTGGATTCTTGACAGCAAAAATGGTCATTTTCATAGCTATATCTTACATTACACTTTGTTGTTTAGAATATGTATAGTGTTGAAATGCTAATGAGATCAAAATACAGTAGTCAAGTTTCTCTGGATTTAATTTTAGCCTTTGAATTAAACTTTTGATCAGACTGTTGACTTCAAGAAACTAAGCTGGTATTTCAAGTCACCATTCAGTCTCCAGACACAATCCTATTAGTCTTCCTTGTAACTAAAATTCTGGTTGTCTATATGTCTAAATTATAAACAGTTTCACAGACTATCTTAAATGCTGTATTTTCCCAAGAGACTCCATACCACAGATAGAATTAACACATCTCCCTACTGTCTCCCTTGCAAATCCTCCAGAAAAGGTAATCACTTCTGGAGATGTTTATGATTTCTCACTTTATGTAAGAGTTGCTTTTCCACCTTATGCTTTTTTCTTTTCTGTAAATTCCTTGAAAACAATTTGTATTAGAACCATCTTGAAATTCTATAGTTGTCTTGAAGACAATAAATGCAGTGTTCTAAATTAATGACTTTATCATTAAGATTTCATTTTTTTGTATTTTTAGTTTATGTAAGTATTGACTAGCTGGTAGGTCAGTAGTAAATGCAATTTCAACAAAAATTCCTATCCCTTTTTGGTGACATATAGTCAGCCTTTTAGGAACCAAGTCAAATATAGCAATGCATCTACCAGTATCAAGGAAAAACTAATAAGGTCGATATACATCCTGATAATAATGAGAACATTAACTACATATAGACAATACTGATGTCCCAGGTGTGGATCATTGTATGCATTACACACACTATTTCTCAGAATATTTTGAAGGGATATTAAAAATGTAGAAACTGAGATACAAAGAATATAAAGAATTTGCCTAAATTCCAGCAGCTAGCAATTGATAGAACCAGAATTCAAATCCATGTAGTCAGAATGCTTAATCCATTCTGTTAACTTCTTGGTATGAAACTCAAGTACTCTTGTATTCCACCCACCCTCCCAAAATGCCCATATGGAAGAGATCCCTGGCTCGAACAGTGTACGATGTCCCAGGTTTCCTGAAGGTGACTATGGAGCACCTTCTCAAGGGGGAACAGGAAGAACTCCAGAGCAAGAAGCATGTTAAGAATCCAGGGCTCCACTGAGCATTTTTTAAAATGGTATTTGTGCAACAAAAAGTCTAGCAACACTTCTCCAATGTCATTATATAGGGCTTTTGGTGCAAGGAGACAGAGAAAATGACGTGTTTTAAGGGTTCTGCCTTTGTAGTGGCCTCAGAACCATATTTTCTAAAAACTAAAGTAGAATATATGTGAATACTGGAATCATGTGCACCCTTACTGCACACACCCTGCTGTGAGTTACTCTTTGAACAGAATTGCTGCTTAGACTTCAAACCACCACTATGACCTAAGAGGTTAGCAGAAAAAAGAAATGCATTGGTTCAGACACCATAACACAGGTATAATGCCATTTAAAGGCACAAGACTTAGAACTGAATGTGGCTTTTTGCAAAAAGCCAGTCAGTCAGTCCTGTCCTGAAAAAGAGGAAAACTCAATGAAATATAATGCTTTTAAAGTCCAGACTCATACAGACAAACTTAATAGCAGTAAAATATTATTTTGCCCATAAAAATAGTTGCAATATTCTTAAATATCACTAAGTGAATCATGGTCTTTAATTGCAGACGTTCATAGAAGGCATTTTTGAATTGGTGACAGTCTTTTCACTGTGAAATGGCAGATGCTCGGTGGAAAGAAATAGTAAAATATAGGCTACGTGCAATGCATTGGGCCCATGGAATGTACATGATATAGCAACTAAAAAAAGAAAAAGAAATACTCAAGGATCCAAGAGACAGGCCAGACAGGCTCAGTGTAAAGCAGTGTATTTTAAAAATCTGTGTATATGAGCAACCAGGCAAAGTTATCTTCATGGGAAATCCTAGAACACAGGCTAGAAATAAGCTCATGACCAAATCTGAAAAACAATGAAAATACATCTCAGAATTTGATTCCAAAAATCACAGAAGATTAAATTCAAATTCATATCTCCAGTATAGTATTATATTTTCATGATGAGCATCTCATCAAAAAAAAAATAGATTTTTTCTTCTTGAAGTTGGGACACAGAAATAATTATAATACTCAATGCTGTTGTTGCTGCTACTGCAGCTATTGTTGTTGTCATATATAGTATAAAATGAGGAAGGATAAGAAGATGAGAAGAAAGGAGAAAGGAAAAGAGGAGAAATGGAAAATGGAAGAAGAAAGGAAGAGAAACTATAATCTTAGTTTGTCTCATTTCTTGTAAAGTACATCTTGAAATCACACCTTCCTAGTTTTTCTAGTGCTGTAATTCTGATCATGTTCAAATATGCTAGTACATTTTGTTACTATAGTATTTTATATATAATGATGAATATCTAACAGACAGAATAAACATTTACTTGATACAACAGATGCTCTTAGTTTTCCCTTAATCGATTTATTAATAAAAGAGCAACTGGAGGAAACATTTCAAAACAAGAATTCCAGTCACTTTGGATGAAAAAACTTGCGAAATGGCTTACATGATGTTCGAAGTCTCGAGTGAGTGATTTTTATCATTCTAAGCTGTTTGAAATAATCAGACTCATAAAACTTTAATGACCGCCACTTTCTCACTCGGCACATAGAGTGAAGCCTCTTCATTCATTTACAAAGGAGACACACTAAATCCTCAATTATCTGAACTATTCAATTATTACATGACATTAGTTTGCTCTGTTCCAAATCTCAAGTATGCCCCAGCAAGACTAATCCTAATGATACAAACTATGCTTAGAGACTTTTCTAGGAAATTTTCATGAATTAGGTCAGACTCTGCATGTTAAGAGCACTTAAATATTACTGGAATATTTTTCCTGTTCAATTAACTTTTTCCAATACAGTATATCAAAAATTTTATTATTACATTTTTAGAAATTCAGTTCTTTAATGAGCTTATTGTTACTAGTACAATTTAGATACTGAAGATATCTAAATATCTTTTTTAGAACTGCTGTAAGTTTTCTTACATGGTTGGGCTTATCATGAGATAAAGTAGATAAATGTACATAGTTATCATTTGGGCGCAGATTACCCACCCCCCAGCCTCATTCTGTCAAAAATAGCTGAATCTGGAATATATGATGCTGGGGTTAAAGGCTTGCAATTACTAAACCAGGACATGTGAGTGAGTGGTTAGCCCTGCCCTAGTCCCAGTAGTCCGGATGGGATAATAGAGGTGGAAGAATGCACTGAACTTCTTTCTCTTATTGCTCTTGCTATGGTGTGGGAACCATAAACTGCCTCTCTCTTGTTACCTTGCTGCCTGTGCATACAGTTTTATTTCTCCCCTCTGATGCTTATTTGCTGTCCTAACCTCAGAACCCGTCAATTATGAATTGAAATGTGTATGAACTGTAAGCCAAATAAACCTCTTTCCGTTTATCTTTCAGTGTTGATTATTTTGTTTCAGTAATGAAAGAAAAGTAACTAACACAAAAATTTGGTATCAGAGAAATGGAGTCATTGTGTGTCTAAAAAGTCTTTGGAACTGTCTGTGAGAAGGGAAAAAATTAGGAAAGATTCAGAGATGTCAGCTACAGAATTAGAACTGGAGTGCCCTAGGCTCTTTTGTATGGGAGATTGAGAGCTCATAAGACCAGAAAGCTGGTAAAGACTAGGCTCAGAAAGTTTCTTTTAGGAAGAAGGACTGCATTGACCTGTAGACTCCAGACAATTTGTGCTATGGCTTAGCAGAAAGTTTGTCTGCATTTCATTTGTACCCAGAGACTTTGCTTGAGACTGAGATTAGGAGCAGTTTACTGACTAATATTGCAAAAAAAGATTACAAAAATAATCAAATATTGATGCATTGGCATGGCTACTATTGGGGGCTGTTACTCAAATCTATGTTGTGAATCAAGAACAAAGATTTCAGCAGAATGATTAAAATATTTTGAGTTTGGCCAGAAAGGAAGGTCCAGTAACTCTGTGGAAGGAGCCAAAGGTGATCTTGATTGCTGAGAAGCAGGAAAATAGAAAAGATGGCCTGGGGGCATCACAGGAAGCATTAGGACTCCACCCTTTGCAGTCTCAGATTTATAACAGTGGGACATTTTGCTTTGAGAACAGAGCCCCGTGTTCCAGAATAGCGGAGGTGTAGGGAAGTTACACCAAATTGGTGGTGGTCTAGGGAAGTTGTTACAAAATAGCAGTGGTTTAGGGATGTTATTGCAAAATGGCAGCAGCCTAGAGAAGTTGTTCCAAAATGGTGGCCTAGAGAACTTGTTCTTCGGGATTGAGTTCAGAGTGTTTAGTAATTCAGGCATTCAACCCGTATAGCCAAAAGAAAAGGAAGCCTAGCTACTATTGCTCCAGCTAGTAGCACACCTTGACAGCATCCACATGGTACTGGTTTTAGATGCATACAGGATGCAAGAGTTGTGAAGTTAGGAAGGCTTCCACTCAGATTTCAGAAGAAAAGGCAGTATGCTCCTGAGAAGGCTATGTATGAAGCTGGGAGTGTAAAGTCAAAGGTGCAGCCGAGACCGCAAATTTTGGAGAAGCTAGGAGTGTGCATAACGTGAGGAAAACTGCAGAGAGAGAAGGGTCTGCCCCAGAGAGAAGCCAAGGGAGCTACAACCACTGGAAGTGTCATAGGGGTGGGGCCATCGAAGGCCTTTAGAGTTCACAGTTTGCCACAGATGCTGGGAGTAGGACCGTGGGAGTTGATGTTCACTCTCCTGGATTTTGGATTTGCTTTGGTCCCGTTCCTACCTATCCCCTTGATTGTAACTTTTGGCACAGAAATGTCTATCCGGTCCCATTAAATGTTGTAAATATTTAATTCTCTATTCATTTTTATAGAAGTTCATACATAAGAGTTTGCCTTAAATCTCAGGGGAGACTTGGGACTTGGACTTTTTAGCAAGCCTTACACTATTAGGACTTTGGCAACTCCTAAAGATAGACTATTTTTTTTTTTTCATAAAGGTATATGCATGAGTTTTGGCCAGGGATTGAATGTTCTAGTTTGTGTTTAAATGTTTTTCCAAAGCCTAACACAAATGAGGTGGAACTTTTTTTCACAGGTAGTTGAATCTGAAATGTTTGATGCTGTGTTAAGGACATGTGATTACCAAAGCACCACCTGTGAGTGATTAGTTCGGCAGTGCTCTGATCCCAGTAGTCTGAATAAGATAAAAAGGGCAGAAAGATGCTGTTAAACACCTTGTTGTCACTGCTGCTATCTGGGCATAATCTTTTTTCTCTTCTTGGTTGTTATCCTTCCTTTAGAGCCAGCTGATTATGGAGTGAAACCTCTATGAAGTGTAAGACAAATTAACCCCTCCTCCTCTAACTTTGAGTGTCAGTTATTTTGTTTCAGTAACAAGATAAAAGTAACTAATACATATATTACTGATATATAAATTAATAAAGGCAAATGATTTATATGCGACTATACATTTGCCATAATTGCTTAGGCTGATATAGTATAATTTATTGGTATGAAGCTGTAAGCATATAATTAATAGATCACCTATAATAAACAAAATGAAAATGCCTATTCCCTCTGCCCAAGTAAATGATAGGATTTTTTTCAAATAATATAGCATACACACACACACACACACACACACACACACACACACACGGTATTTTAAACATGCATTTTGTTGTCAGGCTCCCTGCCAATAGGCTGCATGGGTAGCAGTGGTGTCTTGCTGGTAATTCAAATGGTGAGTTAATTAGGAGTTGCCGCTTGGAATGTTGTCAAGCTGCTCCCTAGACATCTAGCTGCTTTCCATACAGGTGTGAAATATTGACAGCAAATGTTAGAAATGTGATGACATTTCTATCTTTCAGGTACTTGATTAAATTCTGATGTGACTCATAGGTTAAGGAGGGATGAAACTGTATCTGTGTTCAAGTAGCTCTAGACCATGAGAAAAAACTTGAGGAGTTCAAAAGAAATATTGCACTGAACCATTAACAAAATGTTCTTGGGACTTCCATGTTTCCATTGTAGTGCAAAGGTTAGTTTTAACTATGTCTAGTATACAATGTCAAACTTAACCACCTTTCTTTAGTTCTCAGGCTCAGACATTGTTAGGATTCTAGAGGTTGATCTCAATGAAAGTTTGTGAGCTTATAATATACCAATTATATGAGTATATTTCCTAAAATAATTATTGGGCCATGAAGAGACAGAATTTCAATAATATTTTTCTTTAATATCACTTAAGAGAACCAAAGATTATAAAATGGCCCAAATGTTGATAGGTTTTTGGGAATATATAAGTGATTTGGGCAAAAAACTTTAAGTACAACATAAAAGGAGAAAGTTCTGCAACATATATTTTACCATCACAAACCGAGGAGTTGAATTATTTAAAATGAGTTTACTGTAATAAGTGAATTTTAGATACTGAAACTATCTGAGTATTCCTTTACAATTACCTTATTTTATGGGCAATATTAGAATTGTACATAGATAAAGTCAGTATACATTAAGAAATAACCATGGGTTATCAGCAGATAAATTTATTAATTGGGCAAATTGTCTCTGTATAATCAATGATCCCCTTATCTAATTTCTCCCAGACAGTAATTTTTTTTTTCTTTTTTCTTTTTTCTTTTCTTTTTTTTTTTTTTTTTTTTT
>PVIR01000876.1:30882-110279 GCA_004026965.1 Petromus typicus | reverse complement strand
TATTTCTTACAAATAAAAGAGTATATAAGCTTTCAAATCTTAATTGAAACTCTTTAAATAGAACTTTTTTATTTCACTTACCATGACTGATAAGCATGGTGAAGATAATGTGATGACGATGAGGAAATTGATAGCAGCAGATATAGAGATGGGATTATTTCTAAAACTAAATTTAAATTGATTTTTTAAAAGCACTTAATGATTGGTTCATTTCAATTTGTTGAAGGTAAACATCTTAACTTGCTTCCACTGAAAACAGGGACTCAGACAGGGATATCGAAGCAAACTATTTAACAGCGAAGTCATCACAGGAAGGAAGTGTGAGGGGACAGGAGACACAGGGAAATGTGAGAGCCAGGTGTATAGTTTTGCCTCAGTAGAGGCTCATTGCTGTTGGATCTCCTGAGAGGCACACAGGACACCTTTCAGAACTTATAACCTAGAGGAAAGAAGCTGGCAACACTTGTTTCTCCTTGTTTCATTAAGGGTTGTCTTGATAATAACTTATACCCAACAGTTATAATAACTGTTACTATACCCAAAGTTATAATAACTTATACCCAACAGACTGAGCAATAATTTCAGTCCATAGCTGAAACGTCTGCATACACAAGAAAACTCAGCAAAAAGACCCAAACAATGCACAGGAGACACTGGAGATGGGATGGCATCAGCCAGAGAGACATTAAGTCTGAGTCCATGAAGAACTATGCATTGCAACTGTGATCATAGCCACAGTGGTCTGCAGGGTATTATAGAACCACCGATGATGTCCAGCATGAAAAGAATTTTTTTAAATCTTTTTTAAAATTGAAATCTTTATTGGTATATTTCATATACACTTCATGATTGCACTCAGCAATGGGAATTTGTACCAGTATATGACACAACTTAATTCTCATTTTTTTCCATACCCCTACCCACCCTAGCAGCCACCCCCTGTATACATAAACTTTGTTTCCTTTCTTTTTTGTCATAGTGTCATTGTTTTTCCCTCTTCACCCCATTTCGCTTTGAGTATTTTCTATTTCACAATATATAACATACATTCTAGAACTCATTTGCATCTTCATTTTCTCATACCAGAGAAAAAATATGATATTTACACATATGTGACTTATTTATTTCACTTATGAGGATATCCTCAAGGTACATCCACTTAAGTATAAGTGATTCAAACTTATCATTTTTATGGTAGAGTAATATGCCATTGTGTAAAAGAACCACAATGTTTTTATCCAGTCTCCAGATGATGAACATTTTGGTTGTTTCCAAGATTTAGCAATCACAAACTAAGCTGCCATAAACATGGGTGCACATATGTCACTGATATGCATCTTTTAATTCTTTTTTTTTTTTTTTTAGGTTTTTTGAGACAGCGTCTTGCTTTGTAGTTCAGGCTGGCCCTGAGCTCAGCCTCAAACTCATCACAGCAATCCTCCTGCCTCTGCCTCCCAAGTGCTGGGATTACAGGCATGAGCCACCACACCTGGCACTGTGGTATGTGGCACTGGTTGCTGTTGGGCATGAGTCTCCACACCCAGTATAGGTATGTGGTTACTGGGGATAGAACCCGGGTCCTTGCACTTGCAAGACAGGCGCTGGAACCATTGAGCTAAATTCCTGGCCCTTAATCCTTTTGTGTATATACCTAGCAGAGGAATAGCAGGGTCATATGGCACTCTAGTTTTTTGAAGAATCTTCAAACTGATCTCCACAGGGGTTGTATGAATCTACCTTCCCATCAACAGTGGAGAAGGATTCCTTCTTCTCTGCAGCCTCACCAACATTTGTTACTGGCTAATTCTGAGATAGCAGCCATTGTTTGTGGAGTGAGATGAAATCTTAATGTTGTTTTTATTTGCATCTCTCAAATGACTAGTGATGTTGAACATTTCTTCATATGCTTCTTAGCTGCTTTTATTTCTTCCTCTGATAAGTGTCTGTTCATTTCAGATGCCCATTTTTGAACTAGGTCTTTAAATTTGGGTGGACTGATTTTTTTAAGCCCTTTATATATTCTAGATAGTAACCTTTTGTCTGAGAAACAGCTGGTAAAGATTCTTTCCCATATTGTTGGTTGCCTTTTCGCTTTGCTGGTGGTTTCCTTTGCTATGCAGAAACCTCTCAAGAGAATGAGATGCCATTTATCAATTTCTTCTACCAGTTCTCGTGCTGTAGAGGATTTATTCATGAAATCTTTCCCTAAACCAATGTCTTCAAGAGTTTTACCTAACCTGTTTTGTAGCAGGTTTAGTGTGTTTGTTTTAAAATTTAGGTCCCTAATTCACTTTGATTTTATTTTAGTACACAGTGAAAGAGCTAGGTATAGCTAAGAACTATTTTTTTAATGTTTCTTTAAAAATTATATTGAGGTTAATTTTTAATCTAATCTTACATATTTCTTTGACACACAGAGCAATGATGGACACTTCATTTCATTTATTTTCTTTCCATCATAAATAATTAAGGTAGTTTTGGCTGTATTTGTATGAGAGAAAAGACTTCTCACTTCTAGCACTCTGTGATCATCGAATTTTGTGCTTCTTTTATAACTGAGTTCTAGTAAAAATGATAACAAGCAGTAAAATAATCAGAATACAGATACAGAAAGAACTTAGAAGCACTCAATAGAGTTTATAAATTGTGGTGAGACTGATAGACCAGTATTTGTTCTTTCCCCCTTCACACTTATAATATTTATTACTAGCCTCCAGTTAATCCGGCATCCATATGCCCAAAACTCCCATGTGACAGCTCCAGTCTAGTGATTCATTTGACCAATGGGATCAGAGCAACTCTCGTGCAAAGGAAACTTTATAAACATTTATGCTCTGGAACACACCTTCGTAGAACTCTCCCCATGAAAGGTAGCCATCACAAAGACACAGAAGTGTGGAGACACTATGACTGAACTACTGAAGAAATAGTGATTTTAGTTGTACCAAGTGAAGGTAAAGAGCTACCCTCAAAATCATAAAGTATAAAGTCAGTAAGGTTGGGTCACTTTTGCAGTACTACAAAACTGATAGAAAAATTGAAACTATGATCTTGGGCCTCTCACCAGGCAACAAACCTGCCCTCAGCTTGACTGTGGATTTCCAGCTTCCATCAACATGAGCTGCATGTCTGCGCTTGATGAATTACTCGGTTTCAAATAATTGGTCATGGTAATATAGCAAACTATGATAAAGTTTAAGCTTAAGTTCGGCAGCTTTAGCAAGCCAGAAAAAGAGACCTCCCCAGAATGCACTTTCTGTCGCTTCACTCCTAGGCTTCTTATGCACAGCATTGTGAGAGGGGAAACAGTTGTGGAAGTCCGCCGGTCATTTTGTTACGAGAACCCTGCCTACTACCAAACACACCTACTGTGGTGCGGAACATGTGCTTTAAATTGGCTGCCCACGTGAAAGCTCGGCGTCTCTCTTCCTTCCCAGATGAAATCCGTCACCTTTAATATGTGCAAGCTGCCCAAATCCTGCATGCAAAAATAAAGTACCCAGACACTGGTCATATAACATAGATTACAGACTTTAAAGAAGTCAATTAGATTCTTACTTTGAACTGTGGTCTTTCTCTGGGCCGAATTTGTGCTATTATGACCTGTATGTACACTGTCTTTCTCTAAGCTGCATGACCCTTTCATGCCAACATCTTGTTTCATTTGTCATTTGTCCACTACACTCAAATGTAGCTATTTTATCTTCAAAATATTCCTAGCATCTTAATCATTATCATGCAAAGGAATATGAATATTCAAATGGTATCACCAGTGTGGAGTAGAGAAAAATGTTTTGAATCTGAAACTCAACAAGCGTAGTTATGGTCCTGTTTGTCAATCTCAGGAAAAACCATAAAATTCTGCCTCCTAATTTTCTCAACCGTCACAGTGAGATGTTGAACTAGTGAGTCCTGAAACCAGTTATTACTCTAAAGTTTTATGATATATTACTCTAAGTGCTAGTATGGTATCTCAGTTGATTAATATCATATACTGTTCTGTTAATGCTTTGACCTAATGCTGGAGTGCAGTACATGGGTTCTCTTTTCTTACTGTAAATATCTTATGTTCACTTAAAATAAATCCACAAATTAAGTGTAATTTTTCTCAGAATTTCTGAACATGAGAAAACGTACATGAGTGCTACATAATTATCATTTATTTTTTGCACTATTTAAGCAAGCTACAGATATTCAATTGCCATTGAAATATTTTTGTAAACCATGCAACCTTTTGCACAAAAGATAATTATGAAATAGCTAACATTCATTTGACCACAACCAATAAATTATTTATGAACTGGGTGTTCGAAATTATGCAAATATTCTAAATACTTTTTGTTGCCTGTGCATCTGAGTAACTATGATTCAGAAGAAAGTGTGCGATGGATTAATAGATTCAACATTGAAGAGATTTGCATTTCTACAGAGTTCTTTTCTTTGCTGGCTCCTACTATCTTTAGTATCATGGCTCAGAAAACAAGCTTGACAATACTGTCTCTAAATGTATTTGAATATCCTGGCATCCCTATTCATCAGCCTCTTTGATGCTTTAAATGTCTTTTGCTTTCTTTCCAGAACTCTTTATGAAGATAGAGAGATAGGCTGTTAGCAGAGTATCCAACTATCTTACAATACACCCTAAATGGAGGGGAAATGGGGGCCTTTAAATATTTTATATATCCACGATAGCCTTAGCAGGGTTCTGCTAGAAGGAGCTGCCGCACAATGCCCTCAGTACTGGGAGAAGACTGTACACCCGAAATGTGTAGGTGCCACATACAACACCACTGCCCTGATTAGGAGCTGTTGAGTTTCTGAACTCCCTAAGCAAGAGGAAAATCTTATTAACATCTGTAAATTGGTGGACAAATCCTACAAACAGCTTAATATGTATATTGTGTCATTGATGTGGACTGGTTTTGATGAATAAAATGGAATTTTGGATTATAAATATTAGGAGGTTTAATCATTTTTTTACAGGATATCATCTAAAATTAGTTCTTGAAAACTACCAAAAAGTTTTGGGCTCATTTGTTTTCTTTCCATACATGAGATGGAGTGAATTCCTGCCAGCCCCATGTAACATATAGCATTACTTTATTAAATTATCCATAAAGAATGGAGTTAAAAAAAAAAACACAGGTGTCCAGCTTGTTTTTATGCATAGGAAAATATCCCAAAGTGTGAGGTGAATGTTACTGTAGCAGGACAAGAGTCATAATTTCTACTGATAGTAAATGAGTTCTTGTTCTACTTACCACTTTCTTTATGACACATATCTTTGGCCTCTAACCAAATTCTCACTGCATAAACTGATCCATGTTTTGATAGCCTGGTAGCTCCTTATTGTCATGTAATCCAATAAGAGTTTAAAGAATAAGATGAAGAGAAAAATTATACCTGTCTCCTGGCACAAGAATAAGCAGTTTTACCTGGAAAGGCTTTTTACCTGTGATTCCCAATGGCTTCAGAGGTATCTGATATCTAGCATATATCCATAAAAAGATAACACCCATCATGTGAGTTCATGGCTTCACTAGTACTAACGCTCATTTTCTCTGAAGAGAACCGTTCCTCTCAATCAGAATCAGACTTTCATAATTACGAAAGTCAGTGAAAAAAATCATTAGGCTTAACTCTTAAGTAAACACAAAATTTCTTTAATGTCTCATTCCCGTCTACTGACTTCTCAATGTCCCCTCCATCCAGCCAAACTGCAGCTTCCTTTGGAGAGCATTTAGTATTTGCTTTTCTACCTTGACAGCACGTAAACTGATGACTAATACACGAGCTCACTCCCTTTGACACTGTTGTCTAGATGGTATTTGCTTATGTTGCTTTCCTTTAGAGCTGCTACCTGCTTACAGCGATGGGTGCACAGCAGAAAGCCCCACTCCCCACGAAATGGATGGTAGCATTATTTTCTTCAAGTTTCCATTAGTGATGAACCAAAAGAATGCATCGAAACCTTGCATCCTGAGGGCTGCTCGCTCTGCTCTACGTGGAATTCAGCGAAATGAACTTTAAAACATTCCTTTTCATTTAAGTATTCCCTTAAAACTGTGTAAAGGCTGGAGCACCACATAAGCTGCTTACAATGTCTCTTGCACATTTTATCAGGAAAGCTATCTATCCCAGTTTTCTTCTCTTCAGAAAAATTTTAATGATCTGGGGTCACACCTCTTAAAAAGAATGAGGTCTAGTTTTACATAAGATGGTCCAACTTGTAGGGCTTTATTTTCTTTTCATGCTCAGACCTCACAAACTGAGGACCGCAGTCTTCAAATAGCCTTCCTTGTTAAAATTGAACTCCGAAAAGAAGGTTATTCTACCTCAGAATTTTAAATAAAGCTTCTACAACAAAGTTCAGTGTTCCAAAGCTTTAAATACATCTGAATTAAAGCAGCACTCCATTACTGAGGTGTTTAAATCGGGGCCCTGATCCCCTTACACTTGAAACATGGCCTAGCATTTTAGGGGAGAGTGGTGTAGACCTGGGTTTGCTTCCCACAGCCAGGCCAGGACCACCTTCGTGGCAGTGCCCGAGGGGCTTACTAGCAGCAGACTGGGGCCTGCCCCTGGCCTGGATCAGACTCTCCGCAGGCAGGCCGGCCCTTGCCCCTGCCCCCGACACCTTCCTGGGTGTTTCTCACGTACACTGCAGCTTGAGACCACCGCAGGGCATCTGTTGTTGGTGCCAAAGGGGTCCAACTGGCATCAACTCTCAATCTCTTAAATTCTCTCATTTCAGGAGCCTGGTGCTTTTGAGTTGAACCTTGCCACCACCTCTTTGAGGCCAGGATTATGCTAAGATTAAGGTCCCTCCAGATATTCAGAACTTTTGTCTCCCTGCTGTCAGCAACTAAGAAAGCTGGCCAACGCTGGTCTCGCAGTAGCATTTAGTGCCGGTCAACACACCGTATGGGCTAACATCTGAGCCCAGAAATAGGAAAGGCGAATATAAATAGATTTGAATTGGGGTTGGACAAGGATTTGGCAGGCAAAAAAATGACTGTGTGTCGATGGGGTGGCAAAGGAGGGCGGCCAATTGAGGAATTCGTGGTCTGGGTGCTTCCGGACCCCTGTCCACTCCGAGGCGAGAAGTTCCTGTGTACTCTCCGGACTTCGAGCCTCTGGCTATAATTAGGGAGGGTGCTGCTTTCCCTGGCTGTTTCCATATGCACGTTAGTTGTGTTTGGCATTAGGCAGCACTGTTTGAAGAGTGTCTGGCCCCCACCAGTATCGAGTTGAGCCAGTCAGTGGAAAAAATGACAATGGTATCTGGCATCGAATTCAGGTGTTAAAATACCTTTATTAAAATAGAGGAAGTAGCACCTATTAGGAAATGACCCCGAGCTACCAAATTTTATTAGTCGGGGAGGAGGTGTTTCACTCCCACCCTCTTTAAAGGATACTGTAAATTCCCTTATGCTGTTCATGATATTTAAGTACAGAAATGGGCGCATTCAGGAATTACAGAGTTTCAGTGCTATTTTTATTGTGACTCATTTTGTGTAGTATCAGGGAATACCGAGCTGTGACTTGGCATGTTTCAATAAAACTTTTTGTTACATATTTAGCTAAAAAAGAAAATTTGATAGGGTGGGAGAGGGAGTCAACACTACTGGCAGTTTCCCATTAGCAGTGCAGGAGGTAAAAGTCAAAAATAAAGCTTGGGGGATAAATCTGAACATGGCGTCCGCACTTCAGAGAAATGACATTTCTCTTTTTCATCCCGAGGTGGGAGAGGGGACTCGACAGGGGCGAGCAAAACCTCCCTCCGTACTCTGCATCTGAAGCCAGCCCTGATGTCAGCAGCTTGCACATGAGGCTGCGGGGGCCGCGTCCCCTCCACAGCTCTTCAAAACCGCTTTAAAGTCCACGCGAGGTGCCGGCTCGGCCTCCTCCCCGATGGAAAGCATACTTCTTGATTAAAAATGCATGTTTCCACTTTATGCCAAACAAGAGAGCATTATTTTCAGGATGATCATAGAAACCAAGTTAAATGTGTTTCTTATTTCAAGAGATATAAAAGCATCGCAACTTGGTAAAGAAACATATTCCACGCTGGATGTCGGTTTAATGTAGCACTACTATGCACGTAATTTATTTTGAAACACAGTGATATATGAAAATCTTCAGCGTTTTTGACAGAATGAGATTATACGTTCATCCCCCTCCGAGCTTCACAAAAAGAGAACCTTGACTTAGCCTGCCGGTGTTAGAGATAATATCTGTGTGAGTCTGCAGTGTAATACCCTTGCTGTTACTTCCACTTTGAGAGGTAGTAATTCCTGGGATAATTTCATTCCTAAACGGCTCCCACAGGAATAGGGCGGATGGTCAGAAAAGACACTGACAATAATCTGAAGTCTTGTTGGACAACTTCTACACTCAGCTTGATTCTGCCTCGTCTGTTAGGAGATCACGGGCAGTATGTATGTGGCTGGGAAGGAACTTGTAACCAATCTGGTGCCTTCCCTTGCAGAGGGTCTGCTACTGTAGGGGAAGGAGGCTCAAGGGGAATGCAAGGCTCACTCACGCTCTTTGCAAGCTCTAGCACAGAGAGATCATTGTCCTCACCAAGATCTAGTTCCCTGGGTTCTAGTGACTTCCCAGCCCCTACACTCTCTTGGGCATAAAGCAGAAACTGCAGGTGATTGATGCGGTATGCAAAACAGAGAGAGATGAGGAGAAACATAAAGGAGCAGAAGAGAGAGCAGTAAAGGAGGAGAAAGGAGAGAGGAGAAGGAGGAGGGGGAGGAGGGGAGGCAAGAAGAAAGAAAAGTAGAGGTTTATTATCCGCAATGGAATAAAACAAATTTAGTAATGTATTTGCTCTACAATAATAGTAAATGCAACTATCACTTTTACATTTTTGGCCTTAAGAATACCAAACAGGCTCATTCCTAAGCACAAATAAATATCCACAATCTTCTGGGTATTTTCTCTTGTATATAACTAAATAGCCTTTTAAATCAATTAGAGAATTACCTATCCATCATTCTACAAACTAGAAATTTCTATCAGTAGATATTTTTGGCTTCTGCTTTTATTAATCTAGATGCAAGAAGTGTCTCTTGAATCATTAAACTTTAACTTTGTGTAACCTAAGTGTGGCATTACAACATATGCTTTTCTAGGAAGATCTCTAAAATTATTAATCTATGAGTAATATTTAAAATGTCATACTAGGGATTTAGTTTGGTGTGCCTCACAAGTGTGAGGTCCCTACTTAGTTCTCTAGAAGAAAATAATAATAATTAAAAAATAAAATAAGTCTTGAACTAAGTATACTGACACATGCCTGTAATCCCAGGACTTGGGAAGCTGAGACAAGAGTACTGCTAGAAGTTTCAGGCCAGGCTGAGCTACATAATAAGTTCAAGGCCAGCCTGGAATGCAAGGTGGGACCTTCTGTCAACAAAAAGCAAATAAGTAAATAATAAAATAAAGCGTTAGTCACCTTCATTAAACAGAATAATTCATAGCCCACCCATTCTAAACAACCCATTTTTCTGTAATCATACATTAAAGAGACAGATAGTAATATTAGAATATGTATGAAAAAGGTAAATTGTAAATTTATGTGCAGATGCATTAATATATGAAACACTAGAAATATGGAAATAGTTTCTTTTCTCAGAATTTCTACTCTGTGCTTTCTAATATACAAAAATGTCATGGAACACTTAGAAAACAAGTGACATTGTTCCTCAAGAAACTTATAACCTAGGTCATATTTGCACATAAGTCAATGGAGAGAAACACACACACGATCTACCCAGAACAGGGGACACATCTAAGCAGTTTGAACCTGAGAACTGCCAATGGAGACATCAGCCCAAAAATCAGATGAGAAATCATTGTTTTATCACCTTGACCAAAGCACACCATTGTGATTCTCAAATCAACAATGTCTGTGAGTTATGGTTACTCGCAAGAACCAAAGTGCTACGTCCAAATATTTCCAGACTTTGTGTAGCTCACTCTGTTCAACTTCAGAACATGTTCACACAAAGCCCCCAAATACTCCAGAAATCAAATATTAAATCTGTAAGTCTTTGGGTCTTAGGTAGAAGTGATCTTCAAAATTTCACACTCTGAAAAATCATAGATATGAAAACCTTATACTTCTTTCTCCACAGTGCAACCAACATACTTCGTGGATTAAGTCTCCAGGGCATGGAAAATTGCTAGACTATGGGTTTGGAGTATTTCTGGGACTGGAGCTGTGCTACCACAACTGCTACCTGGGCATAATAGGCACTGCCAGTCCTCCAGCTATTGTTACAGCTGCTAGGGGTCTTTTAATAGGTGATTTAGAAAAAAGAAAAGAGGACAATTGGCCCCAGGTGGCTTTCAAATGGTGCTATTACTGGTTTGTTTTCATAGATTGGCAGCACCCTTCAAGAGGCAATGTTCAAGAAATAAAATTACAGTTGTATTAACAGCTTCAAATCAGGGGTATTTTTTCAAATCATTGTGCAGGTTTTAGTGGCGCAAGAATGAGTGAGTGGTTTTAATTGAGCCTTCTTCCTTCTCAGCCTTGAGGAAAACCGTTCAGCCCAACAGAAGGAAGGGAGGATCAGGGTTACAGCCCCACCATTATTTTCACAAAACTTCTGGCCAGCCTCTGACCAAATTGGACCATCATTTACCCAACAAAATTAAAATTCTCCACTCTGGTTCTTTGTACTATGAAATTTAAAGGTCTCACTTGGGTAGAATCTTCAGAAGCGAAATAGCCCCCAGGTTCTTCCATAGTAAAATGATCTTCTGAAAAGTTGACTAGCATATTTTGGCTGTGAGCATCAGAAAATACCACAAACAAAATATTTGTATAGCTTATAAAATACTCAAGTGGAATATTAAAAGCATCTGTTTTCAAGGAATATAATTATAAAGTACTTGAAGTGAATCAGGAGGCAGGATTCACAAAACATTAAACATGTTGTAAACAAACCATTTTCCCCATCCAAATACTATCAGCAATGGATGGACTGCTGATTTACTAAGAATCACTTTCACTGAAGATTCTGACACCAGGAAACATGCCTGCAAGAGTCAGATGCTTCTTGATGTCACTCTGGGATGAGGAAATTCTAGGTCACTTACTGAAGCACATGAACCAAGACAGCATTGTTTACCATCTGAGAATCATGTAATCTGGCCAGTTCATGGCATGAAAAATATTGTGATCAAGCACTTGTTGACGGAGAATATTAGAATGAGTTGTGTACTCACGAACCTCCACTGTGCTTACTTTCTAAAAGGCCATCAAGTGTCTCTTTGGAGTAAAAAATCCTGGGGTATTGAAATGCAAAGTATTCTTTGTTTTTATTTAGGTCTTTCAACAACAAGAGATTTTACCATGGACATCAAGATATCAAATATAATTCATGGAGGTTCTGCTGTTTTGTAAAGGAAGAGCACACAGAAACTACTTTCTAAGATTAAATCCAAACTTCCTTCTCCAAATGTTAAGTTAAAATTAAGGACAAAATTCTCTTCTCGCATTTGCATCCTGGGATTTATGCCTGTTATTCTTTCCTCCTACAAGACAGGCTCCTGGGTGTCTTACATACTTATCACTAGCAAAATATTGGGTTTGACATCTGCAATATACATTTTGTTGAATTTTTCCCTGAATCAAAATACAGGCCTGTATAATATTGTTCTCTAGAGGTCTTCAGAAAAGTTTGCCTTTTTTTTTCTAGTTTCAAAAATTATATTAGTTTTCAGGAAGATAATCTCTAAAAGCACTAATCCTACAGAAAAGAATATGTCAATTAAGATAATTTTATCCCTTGCATATATGCATAAACTTTATACTATTTAAAAGAACGGAAATAAGCAGGAGGAAAACAGGGTGGAGAAAGAGGAAGGCACCCTAAAAGAAGAGACTTCTGAGTGAGAAGGCGGGAGAGTCCCAAGGCAAGGAGACCCCGAGGTTAGCACGTGCTAATGCACTCATGGGAGAAGTTGCTATAATTCTAAGCCTCTAGAACAAATATTGAAGCATCACATTCTTTCAAATACAACTTTCCCTTTCCTTTTTTGCTCATTTAATGTGTTTTATCGACTGCTGAATGGCATATTTGACCCGACAGTCCTGTTCACAGGCAGAATGTTCAACCTGGGAACCTTTAACAAGCCACACAGGACTGGCCTTGGGACCTGGTGAAATCTTTGAACTCTGGGTCTTTGCTAGAGCTTGATTAGAGGTTTTGTCCTGACTGCCAAAGGAAATAGGAGCCTTTCATGAGAGATCTGCTTTGTACAGGAGTCACTGATACAGGGAGGAGAGGGAATCTACGAATTAGAATCTGACTTGGCTAAAAAGTTTCATGACTGAAAAATCACTTTAAAGAATCTCAGTGTTATAAATCATTACATAATTAGGCCTGGAATAGAGAAGATGAGCATAAAGTATACAGAGAATAATTTTGTAAATGTTATTAATATGGACCTTAAATGCTAGCCCAAATGTTTTGATCCCTCACATTCATAATGATATGAGCTTGAATCAATGAAAGTTCTATCATTTGAAAAGGGAAATTTATGTACCACATTTGATGCTATTTGATGTCTCTGTTTTGGGGAGTTTTTTCTTTGAGATAGGGTTTCAGTGTATAATTCACTGCTCTCAAACTGGCAGTTAGCCTCCTGCTTCAGCCTCGTGAGTGCTGGGATTACAGGCATGCACCACTCCTAGCTATATCTTTTCTCAAAAAAGAACATTTTTTTTATTTTGATATAAAAGTTTCAGGGAAAATGTATTCCTGTTGATAATTTCCTTACTGTTTTCTTAATTTTATTCACACAGAGACTAACTAAATAAGAATTTTGTAAAAAAAATACTATGTAAATTAGAGAGGTGTGCTATTAAATATGAATTTATCTTGTTTAGCATTCTTTTCTCCTGAGAATCCATCTTAAAATTAAAAATTAGAATAAGAGATCAACAAATCTTGTGAATGTTACTACAGAATTAACAAATTACCAATAAGTTTAGTTGTCAAATTTTTCAGATTCATTAAATTATTCTCTAGGTCTTCAGTAAGTCATTCTAAATTATTCTAGGTGCTGGTTGGACATAATTAGGTGGTTATCCATGCAGTCAAGGCACCATGACATTTCAACCACATTCAGTTCTGAGGAGACCACCAAATTGCTCCGGGAAAAGAAGCAGTTCTGGGGCCTGAAGTTGCCTTTGAACGTTGGCTAATACAGAAGATAAACTTAGAACCATATTATTTTTTATCTCTGTCAGGATTTCAATGCTTTGATCCATTCAGGAAAACAAAGTTCAAAGTTTTGTATAAGCTCAGGCATAGATTATATGGCTTACAACATGTCAACCCCAGCAGGAGCCTGCTAGGAGACAGCACAGATCTCTCTCTCACCTGGACCGTTAGTCCAGCACATTGACCACCCCCTCCCACCACCACACGGAAGGGTAACGGTAACACAGTCTCTCTCGGTGCCCTAGTTTTTCTCTTTTTCCTTTCCCCGTGTTTAGCCATTTAATCTGTGCACCACTGAGACACTCTTCTCTTAACTTTACTCACAAGTCCTGTTCGCTTTGCTCGGAAAACACAGACCGATGCCAGGAATACGAGGTGTTTCCTGCAGTTGCTGAGGTGGTCTGAATATTTTTAAAGCAAGGAAACTAATGGGGTTTTTTTTAAAGATCTCTACAAACTTTCAATGTTGAATGCAATGATATGTATTTATAATGTAGCAATAAAGATTTTAATTTTTTTAAAAAAAGATCTCTGTTTTAATCCAATCCACCTTCAGTGCTGCAAAATTCAATACAAAAATGTTTGTTGAAGTACTTAGCAGTTGCCAGTTAAATGAAAGAATACAGGCTCAAAAATAAAAGATATAAGCATGATAGCATATTAGACTGATATGATTAACTTTCAATTAAAGCTCAGTGTGTGCATTCCACAGAGATCATCCGAATCCCTCCGCCTCTTCCACACCTGACTCCATTCATTTTAACAGTTTCCAGCATTAAGCCAAGGAATGTTGTTTCCTGACTAATAGAGATGCATCCACTTATGACTGCAAGATCTGAGTCCCTTGACGTTCCTGGTATCAGCCAGGTCCCCTCTACCTGTTGGGGTGCTCAGCCTTTTCTGCACCCCTAGTTTGTTTTCCCAGCAGGTCATCCCCCTGGATTGTGCATCACTCATTCCCCTGTCTTATCACATATATGTGTACCTGTTCGCATAATCTACAGTTTGCTCTCACGTTATTTTTAATTTTATGGGGAGGGATTGTATCTGCATTTTTAGTGTTTATTTTACTCTCAGTTCTGTAGTTAAGAAAAATGACTATGTAACTATAGATGAAGGCAATGCTGATAGCTGTCTACTCTCCCATTAAAAATTTTTATCTACATTTTTATTGAATTTTTCTCATTTTTTTGTTGTTAGGGCATTTCACTATAATAATTCAGGCACAGATAGAAACTGAATAACACAACCAGATAAATAGGGAGCCTTACAAGATAGGATCAATTTTTTTCTATTTTTAAACCTGTATTTCTATTTTTAAACCTGTATTAATTATCTTTAAAACTGGTATATAGTTAGCAGTATGTGGAAATTTAAACAGATAATATACAAATATGTAATTTACATAAGTAATATATGGATATAATAACATTTTCAACATACATAAAAAAAATATACAAGAAATTTGTCCCTTCCTATCTCCATCCCTCAGTGCTCAGTGTTATCTCCTCAGAGGGAGGAGTTTTAGTAAACTCTAGTCCTGTGCATTATTCTTTACAATCCTTAATGTTAAACAAATCATTGTTTAAATGTGAATTTGATCTCTGGAATATTCAGATATGCAGGGTCAGCTTAAAGCATCAGTAAACAATAAAATTTTGGGTCAAGTTCTACATCTAAAAACAATGAGAATAGGTATGTTGAAGGATAGCTACTGAGACACTATCACTGAGACAATATTTAGTGATGAGACATTTTGCAATTTTTACTCCTAAGTTAAGAGCTATGCAAGGATGTTGACTTTCACAGCTCCCTGGGGGTCTTAGCCTGAATAATACACCAGCAAGGAGCAGAGGCTGGGGCGGGGGAGTGGGGCAGACGAGAAACTAAAACTGGCCCTTCTCACATCACCAGTGAAGGGAGTACTCGAGCAGCCAATCCCTAGGCACCAGAGAGAGAAAAACTACTGGGAAAGTCAAATCTGGTAAATCTAAGTATATAGTTTGATATGTAAAACTGACCCATATTTCTACATATTGTGAAAATTCAATGTGAAAAAATATTCAGTAGATCAAATACCTGAGAAGATAATTTCATCAAGGATATTTAACACTCTAAACTGACAACTGTGAAAGGTGTCTGAAAGAAATTACAGAAGTTATATATTAGCAGAAAATCCAAATATGACCATGTGTTACGAAGATTTGATATTTTTGAAAAGCAATTCCACAAAAATTGAGCTTATCATTTAACTATATCTCAATTATGACAGTATTATTCATTTCATCTAAGTTTAAAATCTGTTTTATAATTGCATGAAAATGCAAATGACTACAAATGGCCAAAACAACTTGAAAAAGAAAACAGTGAACAACTCACACTACTTGATTCTAATACCACTATGAAGCTACAGTAGTAAAACAATATAGTGGTGACTTGGAGGTGGCAAACAGAATAGAGTCTGACATGGACAAGATTTGATGCACATGTTATTTTTCAACCAAGGAACCAAAGCAACCTAGGGAAGAAAATTCTTCTTCACAAATGGTGCTGGAATTAATAACCATCTTTGTTGAAAAAAAAAAAAGAATACAAAATGTTCTACCTCACACAGCACACAGCACTACTTTGAAATGGATTGCAGATTTAACTGGAAAAGTTAAATTACGCCACATTTAAGAGAGAAGGTAAAAGACTGAGCAGAGTGGTGTCTGCCTGTAATCTCAGATGCTCAGGTGGCAGAAGCAGAAAGGTTGAAAGTTTGAGGCCAGAGTGGGCACTTTAGCAAGGGGTGTGTCAAAAAGAGCTAAGGATGTAGTTCAGTCATAAAGCTCTTGCCGAGCACACAGGAGGCCGTGTGTCAAACTTCAGGTTGAGAGAGAGAGACAGAGAGAGAAAGACAGAGAGAGAATCTGGAAACGGCTTTGCATTCATAATAGTCAGTGAGCTCCCTATACTAACTCCATAATTAAAAGACAACAATAATAGGCAAAAGACCTGAGCAAACACTTCACAAGATACATATACAAAAGACCAACACGCATATGGAACAGCACATCACCATGGCAACGCAAGCTAAAACCACAATGACATCCAAACTTGCTGTGGCTCAAACTAAAGAGACTGACTATCCCTTGTTGCAGTGGTGCAGAAATGGAAAACAAATTCATACACTGCTAAGTGAAAGGGGTAAATTGTGTGAGTACTTTGAAAATGTGCTTTATTTAAAGTGAAACAGTACCTATCATTTAGCCTAGCAAGTCTACTCATAGATATTCGTCTAAAAAATTATATAAATTGATAATAAAATACTTATAGAAAAATATGGCCAGATCTAAGAACAACATAAATGTCTAATAATAGGAGAATGGATAAAGACACTGTGCTATATTTCTGTGCTAGAAATATTATTTCTTGATTTAAAAAACAATTTAGTGATAACCACAAAACACAAATGGATCTTGCAGAAATTCTGAGTGATGCAGACACAAAGAAGGACATCTTGCATGTTTTCTTTATTTTCAAATATGTAAAGGAGAAAGAGCTGCACCTCCCTGGAAATGATCAAGAATAATGAAAATCATCACTTCTAGGGACACTGTGAGCAAAGTGAGACTAGGTGACACTAATGGATTTTTCCAGTATTGATGTTCTATCATTATGGTTGTTTAAAAATAACAAACTCAGTTGCTTAAACCTTAAATCTTAGATAGTTTTGAAGTAACTGGCCTGGGTGTGATGATCATTGTTATCTTGACAAAGATCTGAAACACAGTTTGGAAAAATCAGCAGGTCACTGTTTTATGAGAAATGACAAATAATCAAGACCTAAAGAGAGTTACCTAATAAACATGCTGTCTTCTAGGCTATAATATTAACACTGACATGTCCACTAGTGAGAAGCCGAACCATATCTCAGTGGGAATTGAGAAGGTAGAAGAATCTTGACACTTAGCGGCTGCCAAAGAGAACATATTTTTGTAGCCTAGTAAAAGCTGATATTCCATACTCAATTTTGTATTAATCTCCTGTGAGATTCTATTGTCTTAATGGAATGACAGGAAGGGTGGCTAATTTCATGTATATAGGAAGGTCTCAAACTACAGGTAGGTTGCTGTAACTGGAAGGAGTGTTTTAACTGACATTTTTTTAAATATTTGGGTATATGCTTTCTAAATACTTCTTTAACCTCACTCCCAAATTCAACAAGTGGTAGGTGCTTACAGGCTAGTTTTCAGTGGAAAGACTTAGGCTCAATCAGGCAATTTTGTTTACTCTGTTTCATGAAATCCACTGTTTCTTTGAATAGATCTTTTAACCAAGTATAATTTAATACCATCATAGATCAGGTATTTGCACAGTCTTTGCTCACCATTATGCAGGTCTTCCCAATGTCGAACATTTCATTATACACGGTGATCCGTTAGCATCACAGTCAACAGCATCAGACAAATCTTCACATATTGTAAAGCTGTCATGTTGCTGGTGGCAATTGTATGTTCTTCAAAATTCTAATTTTCTCTTAAAAATATCAAATTTTGTCATTGATAGCAAGTACTATTAGTTATTGTCCTTGAAGGAAAGTTCATGTAACTCATTTATGAGGAGATATCTGGCAAAGACTCAAGCCCACCCAAATACATTGTGTTCGCTAATCATTTTTCAAAGAGCATGGTCTCAAGAGCACAATTAAAGAGATACCAGTATATTTTTCCCATAAGGATGTGGCAGTCACTACTATTACACTTAGATGTCACTGCCTTTCTGCTAATATATCAGAAGTTTTCTCCATCATTGTTTTTTAGTATCAGTGCAAATGTCAACATGAAAAATCAGTGACATCTGCTGTGTCTTCATGTCCAGTGCTGGCCCCTGCAACAATTCATACTGGAAGCTAATCTTCATTGAGAGATACTAAGTGAATGGAAAGGTAATATGACTGTGGCATTCAAGATGGGTTTGGAGGAAGTGATTAAGACAAACTAAGAACATCAGATTAGAGTCTTATTACTCAATATTGGTAGCTTAATAAGAAGGGGGAACCAACACACACACACACACACACACACACACACACACACACACACACAACACCCCTTAGCTCTACCCATGTGATATCTTATAACAGCTCAGGATTCCTCCAGCAAGGCTATGCCAAGAGGCAGTCTTGGGATCATAGACCTGTGAGCTAAAATAAAATTTATTTTCCTTAAAACCTACTTAACCTGTTGAACAGTGCTATTTGCAACAGAAAATGGATAAAGAAAACATCTTACTATTATTATAAAAATAGCTGACATTTTAGTCTTCCCTAAAAGTGTCACTGATACCCCCTGAGGTTAAAAGATTACAGTGTGAGGACATTAGGTAGGTAGATACGTATTGTATATAACCTTCAGCATTCTGAAATAGATGCACAGTAAAGCTACACTGTCATCATTCTCTTGCTTAGGGAAAAAAAGACTACCCACTCTTATCCTGATTTGTTTTTAGAAAAACAAGTTTACATTTTTTATTCTTACAAATCACTTGGAATGAAAACAGATTTCCATAATGTATATGCTCTTGGGTGTATGTATATATGCAAGTGTGTGTGTGTGTGTAGATAGATATACATATATACACCCACATTCATAAAATCAGGCAACTTGAATTTTTACCATGGTTTTGAATAATAGAGAATCTAACATGGTCTTGGACTGATTGCGCTGTCAGGTTTTCCACATGATATAATGAGATGGAGATGCAAGGGTTGACTAGATGCTAAAACAAGACTCAGCCTGGTCTCCTGCCTCAATGGTGCTAGATTTCCACTCATCCTGAACTCTGAGGGCTCAGTGTCACATACATAACTGAGCAACACTATATTATTTGGGATATTCAGGACTATTATATATATATTTAACTCTTCAGTCACTTAAGGACATTATTTTGTGGGACAGATGTTAAGGAGGAGTGAAATTTGCCAAGAGAAGCTTTAAAAAGGTACAGTAATTAGCTGGAGACATCACCCCTGCCCCAGGATTGCAGAAAGGCAGCATTTCTTGTGTACTGGTGCCCTTTAAAAATATCCTATCATCTCTGCACTTTCTGGTTCTCATCTGCCAAGCAACATAATAGCATTCCTTCCCTCACACGTCTACATTAGGTCAGAAATCGATTTTAGAACTGGGTGAATACAATAAAACATTTGTGAAAGAGCAAAATATCAGTCATATCCAGCCAGGCAGATTTATCAAATATCAAACAGCCAACATTTAGATTCTTTAACATTCAGATTGTCAGAAATAGGACCTCTGTGATTTAAACGCAGACACTTCTTAGCACTTTCTGCAATATCTGAGAAAATTAGTCTGGAAGAGAACACTCAGCTGTTACTACCTTCGTTTCCCCACGAGGTCACAGCTTCCTCTTCTCCCTCCTCCGTACATCCTTCCCTTCTTTCCTCTTCACTCCTTTCTTGAATATTTTTTAGTACTTACAATGAGCCAAACTGTGCGGCGATGCCACATACTATTACCTGCCCTGATGTATTTGTCTTCTTCAGTCTGTGGAATGATTATGCGATCTTCAGGAAACAACCCCGTGGAAACCATACCAATAATACATAATTACCTAAGACAGCAGCAGCCTCTTCCCTGTCATTACGAGTTTTCTAAGTCTCTGCTATCTTTTCTTCTATTGTGTCCAAATTCCGTGCTGATTGTATGCTGTATTTTTTATGTCCCCTGTTCTGTATGTCGTTTTGCTACTGTGAAGCTGCCTGACCTTTGCTCAGTTCCATTCATTTAATAGCAACACTGACTATTCAATTTGCAAGTACTTTACTCTCTTTGTTTTAGTGTTTCCACTACAATCCCTGAAACTTTCACTTCCTGAGCATCTTCTGCCCCATTTATAAAAGGTAAATAAACAGGACAGTGTTTAGCGAGATCTTGCTCAGAAGTTGATCACACTGAGTTTGGAATCTAGTTCACTCCTATCCTGGCTTTGGCACAAGAAGAAAATAACCCTTCTTCTTAACCACAAGTCTGTCACAGGTGCGGCTGCTGCAGCGAGATCATGCACAAGAAGGACTTAGTATAGCACTTGCCACACACGGAGGGAATAACAGGTTCTCACCCATTAACAGCACAGAAAAGAGATTATTTTCTTCTATGTTCACTTATTATCTTGACTGATACAGCTTAATTAGCACATGTCCCACTTTTACTCATAAATACATGTCACTCTTGCTGATTTTTTAGTATATAATATTACATATATAATGTACATTAGGATTTATTTAGCTAGAGAACCCTGCATAACTCAGGTGAAGACAGAATCACATCTTGCTTCCTTGTGAGAACACTAATCAATACTGATCAATAGTTTAATTCTGAAGAGAAGGCCAAAATCTGGAATGATTACTACTTCAATTTTTAAATGCTGACAACAAAGTTAAATATTAAAAAAAAAAAAACCACCATACATCTCATCAAGTAAGCTAAGCATGTTAAGAGGTCATAAGCATCCCCAGATCTTTTCCCAGTCGGTAAGGAACCAGTATAGACTTTTGGTTTTGAGCGAGATATTTTCTATATAAGCACAAGAATTAGAAGGGGGCCTTCTTGGGGGTTCCTGACCAGTGACAAAGTGTGCACTAGGATGGAAACTGAAAAGATAGCATAAGTCATAGCTCAGGCTATGGAGCCCTCAAGGAACACTTGAGAAAAGTGGAGTAACAGGCAGAAGGAGAAATGAAAAGTATCGCTGAGTGGCAAGGTCAGTGGGCAGGCTGTTGGCAGAAGGGCTAGGTATTTCTCCCAGTGCTGGGAGAGCAACTAATATCTGTTGTCATTGCCTTGATAAGGAAAAAAGAAAAGAAATCTTATTTTGTGAAGTATGTGCCCTGATTCAGCTAGGACTGACAGGCAGAATAGGCATACTTCAAAACCTCAGCAGCCTATGAAGCAAATTAATCAGAGATTCATGGAAGAGCCTCACATGGTTGTAGGGCAGGTGGAACTTTCCCCACAACGGTCCAGGGATCTAGACTTCCTTCTCTTGAAGGTTCTCCCCATTCAACCTCCGATCTTTCATTCTGTCAGCAGATAGGTAAAGAGGTTTTGCTGTGCCCGCGTAGATGGCATGTTGCCTACCTACACATTACTGAGCACAATGCATTCCGAAAGCCATACCTAACTGCAAAGGATGAAGAAAAGCTGGTGATAAACACCTGGCCTTGCCACAGTAAGGTAGGCAGAAGTCCTTACTCACCTCGAGCCTGTTTTCTCAACTATCTTTTAGGGATTTGTATTACAACAGAAGTTGTTCAGATGATAATGAGTCATGGAAATGCCTCTAGTTGCCATGTAAACACTGGTAAGTGGTTCTGATCAAGTGAATCATCCGCAGGCTCCCTAAAATTCCCAACCAATCATCACAGGCTCCCTAAAATTCTTGACCAGAGCGCAAGTTTCCGGGTGTACCTGTCCTTCCCTTATAACTGGATGTATTGCTGTTGCAAACTGAGCAGGACCATCCTTTCTAGGGGAACATTTTCCAAGTGTCTTCTCAGTCACTCCACTTAATCTGGCTACAGACAATTTTACCCCTAGTGATCATTATGTCTTTCTGTAGAAAAAGTATGTTCTAGCTATTATTATATTTTCTTTACTACTGTACAGTAAACCATCAGCTTTTCTTATGAGATCTTTTTAAATTTCAGCCCTTGGTTTATTGTAGGATTTATATGAAATCTTTTTCCTCTTTAAAAATCATACCTTCTACGTTTTTTAACTGAGAAAAGGCAATGTTCAAACAACATGTTGCATTAGTAATTATCATAACACTGATCACATACAATGAATTGACATCATATAATATCTTCTTTCTTCATTTCTCTACTCCCAGATATTCTATAATAATGGTGCTGAGTGTGTACAAAAGGGTAATGTGATTGTTCAGACTTTAATTAGCACTGAATGGAATTATGCTAAGAACAAATGAAAGATGAACAGCTCTTTCTTTTCATTCTCTTGTTCCTAAAAAATAATTTATAATTTCAACTTTTCTGCTGCTTCTCCCAAATCCTACTTTTACCCCAATCAAAAGATGCCAACATATTCCAAAGTGAGAGAATACTTTGGAGTCTGTGCTCCTCCTGTCTCTCTTGTCTTTGAGGGATTTTAAGTTTTTTCTTTCCCAAGCTGCCAGTTATGCTGAATTGTTCTGAAATGTGAATGATTTTTTTGTGTAAATATGAGCTACCATCAACCAGAGCAACAATAAGAACTTCACACTTGTCATTTACTAAAACCTGCCTTTTGAGCCCTGTCAGTCATGTGCCTCTACATGTGTGTTTCTTGGTTGGAGCAGTGTTGTTTTATAGCAGCTTCTGTTTAGGAATTCATGTCGCTGTTTGGCATTTATGTGGTTCAGCTGTTAGGGAGTCAGGGTAGGAAGAAAGGAAACATGCAGGAGTGAAGGTTTCAGGGGCAAAGACGGAAATAAGAAAGAGCTTTAGGTTATGAAATAACAATGGCGGCCATGTGGCAGCAGTAAACCACTGGCATGGCCTATGCGCCTAAGGAGCGCACAGCAGATGCAGTCCACACCCTTCCGGGGGCCTGGGTGGCCAGGCGCTGGTACAAAGGGCAAGTGTTGCATGAAACAGAAGCAGTTACCTTCACCTTTCGGTATCTGTCATTCTTTACAACACTCAGCTTGATTACAGTGTGTCCCCTGTGCTCAGACGTGCTTAACGCACAGACAAAGGGACTCTGGGAAGAAAGTGCCGTAGAAAAGCTGAACACGTTCGGTTCTAGCCAGGGGTGACGGCGTTGAGCGTGATTCATTCCATGTGTTCAGATGCGATCAGAAGCTCAGACGTTTAGCCAACATTTATCTGCCAAAAGCTGTATCCCTTGAGGCTGTTGAATTTTAATAGGAATAGGGATAGGCTTCCTTTGGAGTTCTTATACAGGATTCCGTCCCAATAGTGTTCTTATTAGTATCAACTCACTAAGAAACCTTGAGTTCAGATAGCTGAGGTTTAGGGTGTGAGTTTTTTAGAACATGTAAACAAAAGTAATACAAACTAAATTACACCCTTTTTCTAAATAACTCCAGGCAAGAAAACCTAGGGCTCAGTCATGTTTAATTGGCATTTTCTACTCTTGCTGAAGAGAAAAGTGTAGACTTTTAGGAATACTATTGAAGATGTGGGTTTCAAAGAGACCAAAATATGTGGTGGTAAAATCAAAACGCAAAGAAGTTTTTAAAAATCATCTTCTTTCTGGGAAACATTGTTTTCACTCTGTAGCTATTCTCTGTCTTTCACTAAATAATGTGTCTCACAAGTGACAATTTTCAGGTTTTTATGAAATATACAGTGTAATAATTGCTTCTCTACTGCAATATTATAAACCTTAACACATTGACAAAATGTATATGCTTTATTAATATTTTAATATCATGCACAAAATCTCTGCAAAACACAAAATGACTATAAATAATCACATAGTGTAATTAGGATAGATGTGAGTACAATATAATATTTATACCAATTCCTTACTCATGTGCAACTTCTGGGACACACATATGTATTCTAGTTCCATTTGTGGTCACTTACTTTTAGCTTAAAAAGGCAATAATAAACCTCAATTCAGTAACTGAAATGGTATATCCATTATGACTAAAATTATCTACACATGTATATGTACTGATAATGCCCAACAATGAGGATGCTTTGTATTTGTACACAATGAACGATGTTCTTACGCTTAATATCTGTTCATGTATAATGGAAAAAATTAACCACCAAAGGTTTATACAGCTATTTTCATGCACTTATCACTTCCCTCCTTTTAGTTTTTTGCCAAAGCAGAAGAGTAAATTAACCCAGCTCGCTGTTCTCCTCCACACTGAGAAGCTGTATTGTAACAATTCTTCAAAGCTTAGTGTTTCTTAGAGATTAGCAGAGTGGTTAACTGAGGCACAGACTCCAGCAAACATTTGCTTTGAAAGCTTAACCTCAGAATACTTTTACAGTAAAAACATTATCTGGCTAATTAATGAAAGCTAATTATTAATTAGACTTTAGTGCTTCCAGAAGAAGAATATGTTGGACAGGAGATGAGACATGTGTCTCAAGCATGATGCTAACTTTATGTAATTTGTTGAATTCTCTTTTCCAGGTGAGTTAACATCATATTTAACATCTACTATTAGAAATATTGCCTTTGTATCCATGAACAAGGGGACGTGCTGACTCTACCTAAAAAAAAAAAAAAATAGAAATAATGTTATTGAAGATTGATGAATGAAAGCTTTAAAATCTCTACAAACCAATACCAAATCATATCTTTTAAAAACAGAGCGCTCACTTGGGAATCACACTTAATATTACATTGATAAAAATACAGCCAGATACAGCACGTGGACGTCTTTGAAGTTATCTGTATGTTGAGTGGACGTTAGTGACTTGAGGGTGCACACAAAGAGTACAGAGGGAATGTGAAACTTTGGAGAGTAATGGAAATTATCTGTCTGGATTATTGCAAGATGAACACACTATAGATCTTTGTCAAAGTTCAGCAAACACATTGCTTAACCCTGGTGAATTTTGTGTAAGTTGTATCTCAGAAAGAAGCTAACAAAGATTTTTTTTCAAATACTGATTCTGCCAGGTGCCCACTGAAGAACAAGTCTGTCTGTCTCCTCCTAATGGAGGGCTCCAGGCGAGGGAGAAGCAGTGGGCTGTTTGTTAACTCATCAGTCTCCAGGATCCAGGCAGAAAATTCACCACATTTGATACCAAAATAATTATTTCAGTGTAAAGTCCAATAAACTAGACACTAAGGCAAATGTCAAGGAAATATAATCAATAATGGACTGCTTCTCAAAGCATGAGCTCTTGAGAACTATTTCTTTCCTCAAGATGAATACATTCAACTCTAATAATGAAATTGCATTTTCTCTTTTCCAGCCATTCACTGAATTAAAACAATACAAGCATGTATTTTCACATGTTATGAACAGAGAATGGGTATCTGTGTATCTGTCTGTGCTTAGCATGTAAACTGACACAATGACAGAAATATGGTGAGATCAGGAATGTGGGGGTTTTATCTTGTTTTATTTTGTTTTTGTCTTTTCTCCCTCTAGAATTTTTTCTGGCCTGTTAATCTAATGAGATGGGGAAAATGACATTTGAACAAAAAACAAAACTGAAGCTAAAGACAATAAAGAAGATTGATTATTCCCATGTTATCAAGTGAGTGTCAATCGCAAGTAGCCACCGGGCTCCTGCACTATTTTCCTCCAAACTTTTAGCCTCACATCCGTCAAACTTCAAGATAACTATCCATCAGGGAGTCAAAGTGGCGAACAACTGTGTGGTCCTTTGATAAGGACAGTGTCACAATTTGTCTCCTTCCCTTCCCACAGATGGCCTCTAATGGGGTAAGACCAGGGCCGCAACAGCTGCAGTAGGCCAAAGACATTCTTTAGGGGAAAAGAAATTCTCAGCAAATATGTGGATCAGAGATCTAAGCAACTATCAACAATGTATAAATGTAGTGATTATTCACCTGGATGCGTCATATGATTGTATTTATTTTTCTTCTTTCTGAACATTAATGTTGATGAGTCCTATTTTTAATTATAGCCAAATTATAAGCTTGAGATACATTTATAAATGATATGATGATAACAATCTCCTAAGAACTACACTATGGCATCTATATAATCTGAGTGATATTTTAAATCTGTGGCTGGACTACATTATAATATATGCAGTACTTACAAGCAGATGAGTCATGCATTTGGATATACGAATAGAATATCAACAGCATTCAGAGCTGAACAGCTGTCCCGTCCTACCTGCATAAAAACAGCTCAGTCTGCCTAATGAAGAATATGTCATCGCCTAGAAAATGGTTATGCCATTTCTTATTGGAAGAAAGAAAGGGAAACTTCAGGATCTGAGTTTTAACTAAAACCATTTTTTAAAATATTCACAGAAAAAGTTGGAAATTTATAAAGTATATCAATTATGTCAAAGTAATAAGATTGTGAAATATCTTCTGAATTTTTTTCACAAATGATACAGCTTCTCTACATACATATTTTTCCCAACCCAGATGTAGAACATAGCAAGTTGATACTAAGTTTCTCAGACATTCTTGTGTCAGTAAATATTAGCTTGAAAACAAAGGACTGTGTCACAGCAGCACAGAGGATGTCCCAAGCAGGACCATAGCGATCCTGATTCAGAAGGGCTGGTTACAGCCTTTGAGCAGAAAACAGCTCTGTTTAAAGGTAGTGAGAAGTAATGAATTCCTAAGCAAGTGGTGTCACTGTTAGTCTTCTCCTGGAGCAGAATAAAGTGTGACTAAAGTGAGAAAATCTAAGATTTTATGTAATCACTTCAGAACCTCATAGAACATCTTAATGTTGCCAAGCAAAAGGTGGTCTGGCCCTATTTTTCAATATAAGCTATTTAATTCATGACTTTATTTATTTTACTGATCTGAACATATCTAAGGGCAAAGCACCACGTTTCTCTAGACCTCAAGTCTTTTTCTGAGCAGACACAGCCCACTCACTTACATAACAGGATCCCCAGAATGGAGCCGAAGCTGACTGAGGGGAATGTGAATCCAGCAAATGAAATTCTGCACTAATTAAATAATGCAATCATCACTACATTTATATATTTCAACCACCGCTGGATCAAGAATCAGTCCCACTGATTCTGATAGAATCAGACCATCTTGGACTCTAGTCCTCTACCACTTTGGAAGAGGCCCAGATCTGAGGTCAGAAACAGGTTATCTAATCTAACCCAATAGTCTATTTCCCTCACTGTCCAACAGGTAGAGCAATATTTTAAGTCATAAATGAGATAATCATGAATTTTCCCAACAATAAGAAGAAGTTTCTAGGTGTTCATTCTCATCCTCGTTATTTCCCTTTGATTCTGTTTGCTTCTATAAACTAAGGCTACTTATTTGCAAAATGTTCTGAAATCTTGCTACAGAACATTCACTGGCCATGGAGACACCTCACAGTGGTTCAGACTCAGTCTCCAAATTCCGTGCTGCCTTCTGTCTTCAAGACAAGAGATGGATCTGTTTTTCAGCTTCCTGAACAAATAGCATGAAAACTCCATTGATACACTTCTCAGATGAGGAATTTGAGCTGCCTGCTCTGTCCCGATCTGTCACAGAACGTAAGGAGCTGCCCAGATGTGGGCCGTGGGGGAGTGCCGCCACATATGAAGACCAGGACAAAAAAAGCTGTCTCATCACAAGCCCCAGAGGAGGTTTCTGAAATTCATCGGCAGAGTCACAGGGCAGAACTCAGGACAAGTCCAGTTATGAGTTTGGTGATGGGCTGCAGAATGCTGTGTCAGCAGACTGCTCCAAATCAAAGGTTTTCTCAGATTAAAAAGCTGCCAGAAACGTCTATTCTTTATTAGCAATGCTCACCCTTTAACAATCGAATAGCAAAGAGCTTCTAATTGCAGCGTCCTTTGCTTGTCACATACAAACTGTTAGGAATTTCCAAATTCCAAAACATTCTGAAAAAATATCAAGGGTGTACAGCAAAATATAATTAGAGGAGTAAACTGGACTTTCAAATTTTTTATTTTCACTTCTCTAGATTAGAATAAAAGCAACTCTAAGCAATAGTTGTATGAATTGTTTTGATCTTTTCTTAAGGTCAGCTGCAGTTTCTCCTGCCAAAAAACTAACAGAGAGAGCCATTAGCTAAAACCAAATAAATAAATAAATAAAGCCTCCAGCTATACCAATTTGATGAGAAAAATTAAATCCATGCTATGTGTAACAGTCAGCCATAAGCAAGCTCTGACAGAATTTAGCACACAAGTATTATTCTTTAGAGTATTTTCGAACATAGATAAGGATGTAATGATTGATTGGTTGGTTGACTGACCGGCTGATTGGCTGAGCTGAGGTGTCCTTATGTTGCCAAGGCTGATCTCCAACTCAAATAATCAAGTGATCCTCCAGCCTCAGGCTTCAAAGTCACTTTGTCCAAGGGTGCGGATCCCATACTCCAAACACAGGTAACTGGGAAACTTGGCTCTAGTAGATACCAAATGCCATGAAATTCTGAGATAAAAAATGAGGAAGAAAAATATACGCTTTACATTTCAGAAGCCAAAGAAGCAAAACTTATTTTCCCTAAAGCTTTTTCATCTACAAGGAACTCCTTCCCCTGCATGCACACTCACACACACATTCACCTTACTACAGTATCTTACAGGATACAAGCATGTGATAAATATGATAAAGCATTGACTACCAGGAATGAGCACCAAGGAGTCGAATGTGGCCATTCAGCTAGGGGAGCCCAATTGGAGAAAGCTGTGTTACAAAATCAGATGCTATTTTTAGGCTGGATTTTTCTAGACAGATGTTGAAAACACATAAAGAGGATTTTAAAAGTGTTATTACTGGTAAGTTATTGCACCCTTAATGTGGTCCGTACTGTGGCAATAGGAGCTTCAGGAAAACATCTTTTCTTTCTGTCTCTTTTTCTCTTTAAACTTTATTTATAGCCTTGCAAAAGACTAGCATTCACATAACCCGCCTTTGCCGGCTTGCCAGAAGATTAATGATATCGCAGTGTTCTTGAGAACAAAAATGTGTCTACCACTGTGTTGAATAATCTCTCCGTTCACACATTAAAAGTGAGATGAGGCCTACTTTAGAAAGCAAGGACAATGTGTCACAAAGAGTTACTTGGCTGGAAGAGATGCCATGTTGCTGCTATCCCAAATCACAAATTGTTTTCATGCATGTTATTTTGAGGATAAGAAAGCTTTTATCACCATCACTTTTTAAAAGTTTGCATAGAGTCTCAAAATCTGACTTATTCCAGCATTTTTTTTTTCTTTACAATCTGTTGTTGGTAGGAATTGAGAAAGTTGTACATTGTGACCTCTTAGCTCTAATCTCAAATTCAGTTAATAAGACTGAGAGCTGGTCACGGACGCTCGATGTTGTCAGTTTTGTTAAATGTATTTTGTCTCCTTCAAACTAATAATAATAACAAGAGCCAGTGTGTATGAGGATGTTTTCAGACGTCAGGCAATGGTAAGTGCTCCATGTACGCCATCTCACTGAATCGTCCTGATAGCCCTGAGAGGTAATGACCACCCCCTTCCCACCGACGGAAGAGAGACTCTGCTTAGGGAGACCCGTGACTCCTTCTAGTCACCTCTCTAATTAACAGGAAAAGCACAACTACAACACAGGTGTTAACAACTGAACACAATGCCTCCCAGAATGCATGTATTTGATATAAACTTGTACTCTGCTCTATAATGGTTATGATTGTTTATAATTTCTTGGCCTTTGATTACTAATATTTACATAAATAGCATACTCCAGGGCTTACCACTCACCTTTGGGTTATAAAACTAAATATGACGCCCTCAAACTTCTCACTTGGTGAGGGACCATTGAGATGATTGAAGATATTCTCAGGCCTTGGATTTTTTTCAGCTTTATCTGACCTCAAAAAAAATATCAATTCACATTTACAAACCAAATATAACTCACATAACAATATGTGGATTAAGTGGCATTGACTTGAGATTATTTAACATAGTTTTTAATATGTTGATATTATATGTCAGTATATGTTAATATATGTTACATGTTAATATCATGTTGATATATTTTTCCATGATTTATAATCAATACATGTATTTTCCAGAATCTCAAACATCTTTGCCTAGGGCCACTTAGTAGTACATTAACCCTACTAAGAAAGTTAAAAGAGTAAAGCAGGAAACCACTTAATATAAGGGGTAAATAATAGAGGTATGTATAAAGTGTTACAGGAGACTGAGGGTATTCCTGTGCAATGCAAAGGAAATTTAAAAGGACATCCTGGAGTAAATGCTCACTAGATCATTACACTCTGATTTACAAAGTTGTTGAGCTGCAAAAGCATGTACCATGTCTAAGAAATATCAACTAATAGGGCTGGGGATTTAACTCAATTGTTCCAGCTCCTCTTTTGCAAGCACAAAGGCCCAGGTTTGATCCTGGTGACCACATACAACAATGGCAGGAATGGTGACTCGGGCCCACCAGCAATCAGTACTACATACCACAGTGCCGGGCAGGGTGGCTCATGCTTGCAATCCCAGCACTCGAGAGGCAGAGGCAGGAGGATTGCTGTGAGCTCCAGGCTCACCTGGGCTACATAGTGAGCTCAGGGCCAGCCTGAACTACAAAGGGAGACCCTGTCTCAACAAAACTAAATAAAAAGAAAGGAAAAAAAAAAATGAACTAATATTGTGAAAGTTGAGAAGCATATCAGGATAGCATAATTGGTGATAGAGATGAGGAGTTAGAAATCAGTCTTCTGACTGGAGACATTTTTCTCTCCCCTGAAGAAAATCTTCATATTTTATGCTGAAAACTCAGCTTGTTTAGTGTATTGGTAACAACTGCTCAGTTTTCTTAAAGTGGAATAAAAATTATAATTGATATTATTTTTCAAGCTTCATTTTTTATTGTCAATTTTCCCAAGGGAACTAATTACACTTCAAAATCTAGAATATGGATTCATTAATAAGCATTGATAAATGATGTTAAGCAATCCTATTTCTCATACATATACACATATAATTCAGGATAGATGTGGTTCATATATTCAGTATATTATCTGTAGATCATAGACTATAAATACTGTGTATGGTTTATACAGACTACAAACACATCCAAATAGATCAACCAATCATCTCCCCCATCCTAATTTCCCTTCCTAAATTGTATATTTTGACCTGATCCCAAAGTACTTCCCAGTAAAATTTAGAAATGAAAATTGTTCCTGACTTTAAGTAATTTTCTTCAAAATATTGCCTAAATTGTGCCTAAAATCTATTTCTATTTACACTCTGACTTACAAAGTTGTTGAGCTGCAAAAGCATGTACCATGTCTAAGAAATATCAACTAATAGGGCTAAGGATTTAGCTCAATGGTTCCAGCTCCTCCCTTGCAAGCACAAAGGCCCAGGTTTCATCCCGGTGACCACATACAACAATGGCAGGAATGGTGACTATTTCTGTTAGTAACTTGGCTTGACAGAAAGGAAAGATTAAATAAGTAACAGAGTAGAAAGGACTCCACATTAAATGTCTTTTAAAATGCTGAGCTCTAGACCCCGCCCAGTCTCACAGGGTAACTGTGGTAACACTTAGAATAGAACCCATTGAGAAGGAAGACGGACTGAACAGAAAAACACAACTAATTTAAACCTGTATTAGTTGAGAATTCTTGTTTTAATTGGAAATGAAATATTATGGAACTGGAGAGTTTATGATATAAATGAGTCTTCTCCTTGTGGACTACTAGGGAAAAATGAACAGTTATTTTAAAATATAGGCTGGAAAAAATAGGCCACATAATGCAAAAATGTAGTAAGTAAAAAGCCACTGAGAACTGAGAAAAATTTCCCCTTTCAGTTTATAAAGTAAAACTTTTTAGATGTATGATTATTAAAACAAACTAGCTAAATAAAACAAAATGTGCATAAATGTGGCTAGTGAAGATTTGAGTTGCTTCTCAATACAGGACACATGGGCTGGGAGGACAGCAGGATGGCATTCCATGGAGACTCAGCCCAATGGCGTAATTCTCTACCTTAACAATTTACCTCTTGTAGTGTATTCTAGGTTCGTTTGTACTAAAATAACCACTGTCATTTTTAAAAAGCAAATTATGAGCTTTTGCCCATTTCTCAGTTATTCTTGCTTGAAAATTTTGATAGCCTTATATACAAGCACTCACATGCTTTTACTCTACATGCTCTGAATTATTATTCTGAAGGCATATAACCCTGAAAACTATAGACATGATCCTTGTCCTGTTGGGATTTACAGCCTAGTAGGAACGGAACTGTAAAAGAGCAACTACAGGCCAACATCACACATCTCACCACAGAAAAGACATAGGGCCATGGAAAAATGTCAGGAGCTGCATCTTGGAGGAATGGATGCGTAGGAAGGGTTCTGGGGGCAAGTAAAACCCAAGCTCTGGAATAACATCTGATTGTCAGAGGAGCAAGAGAAGGGTAAGGGACCCAGGTGAGTGTTCCAGACAGAGCAAAGAGTGTGAGCAAATGCCCAAGTAGGAAAGCATTGACTGCTATGGAAGCAGATCAGCTGGCATAAACCAGGCCAGGCAGATGCTGCCACATCACGTTAAAAAGACTGAATATTTTGAGGCTGTGAGAAAACAATTGCAGAAGCATCAGCATCTTGTAGCATCTGAGCAGAGACCTGAGGACAAGGCTTACAGAAAGGCTTGCATTATAGAGTGGGAGAAATAAAAGAATTCCCAGAGGACTTAGAGAGAGAAAATTTGGTGAATTTAACAATGAAAGAGGTTCAGAAAAGGGCAGTGTTCAACAGTGTCTACTATGACTGAAAAGTGAAGAGATACAAGGACCAAAGGTGGACTATATTTTGACAAAGAAGATCATGGTATCAAGGCTGAAGTCAAAATATCGTATACCACAACTTATAGTGAGAATTTAGCCTTAATACATATAACATATATTATAAATATATAAAATATATATTACCATATTTTGCCTTAAATTTTAAAATTTTACATATTCAACTATCATAACATATGAAGTGGGCTCTGTATTTTTATTATTCCTTTTTCCAGGAGAGAAAATGGAGACACAAAAGAATGACAACTTGCCCAAAACCACAAAGCTAGTAAGTGGTAAAACAAAAAAATGAACGACTAGGCTGGGGATTTATCCCAGTGGTTCCAGCGCCTTCCTCGCAGCTACAAGTGCAAGGGCCCTGGTTCGATCCCCAGTAACCACATACAACAATGCTGTGTGTGGAGACTCACACCCACCATCAATCAGTACCACATACCACAGTGCCAGGCATGGTGGCTCATGCCTGTAATCCCAGCACTGGGGAGGCAGAGGCAGGAGGATTGCTGTTAGTTCAAGGCTGAGTATAGGGCCAACCTGAACTACAAAAGCAATACTCTGTCTCAAAAAAAGAACTAAGGCTTCAACTGGAGGTAAAGGAATAGGGAGGTGAATGTAGATAACTCTCCCCCAGAGGAGAACTGTGATTTTCTCAGAGAGCTTTGCCAGGAAAGTGTGTCTGATTATCAGTGCAAACAATTTGGTGACTAATATAAATGCTGAGTGAATCACAGGAGACAACAAAACTTTCTTGTGGAAGAAGCTTTTCTAATGCTGAATTCAAGTGGGAATATCAAAGTATGGAAAAGCTTTCTTCACTGAGTTGGAGTTTTGACAAGAATGCGCAATTTGTTGTTGCTCCTGAGCACTAACATTGAACAGTCACCGTGACTGGAGTGACTTCAGGAAGCCTCTCAGCAGAGCTCTCTCACCCAGTCACCTGGGGAACCCGGAGCCGTGGACGTGGATTCTAAATTCTTGGAGTGTGGATATGAAATACCAATTATGCACACTGTCTGTTTACAGCACAATCCCTCCAGAGCATTTTCATGAAACCAGAATTTGTTAGACTGGTCAATCTGCTCCCTCATCACAAGTTAGTTAAGTGATAAATCGTGAAGCAAGTTAAGTTTTCACAGTATCAGTGAAATATTACTGATTTCCCTGAAGTGAAAGAGGAAATTCTCCATAGTATTTTAGGAATGGGTAGCCATAGTCACCAGGCCCTAGCACATTTGTCCAAAGTCACCGCAGAATGCGGAAACATTTGGCAATGTTCAATAGCATCTCTTATTTGTATGACTTATTCTTCTTGTATCCATATTATGAGTGAGAGGATAATAACTAGAAAATCAATTTTTAAATCAAATTTAGAATGATGTCTGGTGTTAAAAAGGTGGAAAAGATGCATAAACTTCTTTAAAAATATGATAGATTAACAATTTGGGGAAAGTTTACGGCATCATCTATTCACCTATCAATATCAGTCCAGTATTCAAATTGTTGGACTGTTCTCTGTGTCTCCATTTAAGACAATGATTTGTTTCTTAAACTTAAAGCCAATAATGTTTATAGTTACCTCAAAATTTTTCTGCTGCCACAACAGGCCATTTTTCATAACTGAATTCCCCAATGTAAGTCTCATGAACTTCCCTGTCAGTTTGACTGGCCAAAGGCACTCCATTATCTCCCTAGATAAAGAGTTATTTGAGGGAAGCTGGACACATCCCGCATGAAATTGGGAAAGACAATGACTTGTTTTTAACCACGAAATGCATAATAATACTGCACTGAGCCAAAATTTTGGAAGAAAATAGGTTTGTTTCCAATGTGCTGATCTGCTATATTGGCCATGTCAAAATGAGGTTTCACTGTCCCTAGGACAACCCTGGGAGTCGGCAGCAGCACTGCAGCAAACCTCACTATTCTCCTGACCACGCAGTCGTGCCTGTCACCTCGGGAAGGGGTTACGGTGCCGCTTTCCAGAGACACCTCAGGCTACAGGCTGCGCTTAGCTGCAGATCTGGTCTCAGTATAGGACTTCTGCTTTCCAAAGGTTACCTTTCCCAAATTAAAGGAAGAAGAAGATCAATAAGGAAAGGTCTGCCCGGAGCTCCTTCCGCTCTGCTTACAGAAGTGTTAGGAAACACACCTCCAGGTGAAAAGGGGCCAAATCCACAGAATCCTGAAAGTGTAGGAGATTGAGAAAAGGAGAGATTCTCCTTCTACATGTTTCCAGAACATGCTATAACTGGGAGTTTCACAAGACCCTTAACTAAAAGAAAAAAGGGAGCCATGATGTTTTATCAAATGCTAGTACAGTGAACTAGGAGCACGTGTGTGATTTCTCTTTCTTCTGCCAGTACTCTTTCTGTGTACTTTTTCATTGTTTCTAACTACTGCGGTCCTATGTGTATTCACCTGTCTTCTCTTCAATGTCACATGCTCACACTTATGCTGTAATTATGTGATCTCTTATTAACCTGAGACAATCACTGCTAGACTCAAGGGTAATAGCCCTGTGGATGTCTACCTTGCATGGTCTCTTGTTCCCTGGGAACACAGAGAAGTCACTTATGTGCATTTCTCCAAAAACTTTTTAGGGTCTTCATGGAAATGATCATCTGCAGTTTTCATTCCCAGCTGAGAAGTCCTCAGTGAAATTTTGCACATTTCCACCATACTTCCCATCCTGTCTCCTCTTGTTGGAAAATACTGAATTCCAGTCTCATTCAGGATACACAAGATTGTAAAGCGCCATCATGAGCGTGACCGTGGGGCAAGGAACACCTGTGTTTTCGTGCTCACTTCTGCTACTTGAACGGCTGCTGTTTGGCTCTCGTGTTTCTTACTTCTCCTCTACCTCCTCAATCAGTGAAGGAGCAATCTCCCTTTGGCATCCCCAGTAATAACTATCAATCTTATCTATCAGAATCTTTCTTCAGAAGCCTAAATTGACTGTAGTTCTTGTAATAAAAGTTGGCATAAAGATGTTATTTTTCTAAAAAAAAATATGCAATTAGTAGACAGGTACCCTGAAGTCTACATACTTCACTCCTTATAGATGATTAATAATCCATTTTGGCTCATGAAAGCTACATATTCCATCATCGGTTTCATCTTCCATTTTCTAAACAGAGCGTCTCAAAGGTCCTGGATGAGCACATTGACCAAGACTCCAAAGTTAGCAGATGCTGACTACCAGTATGGACATTTTTTGAATGTTCATTACTCATTTCTCTCTCTTCTTTTTTCATACTTGCTTTGTTGATTTCTCTAAAAAAATAATTATTTTTCAATTTTATTATGCTGCCAACTACAGTAGCAGAAATAATGTCAGAATTTGGTGGTCAGAATCTGCATTCTAACACACAAGGGTTTTTTGTGTCATTTTATCAGGAGCATCTTAAAACATGCAATATATCTCAGCTTTGGCACTCCTGAGACTCTAAGAGGCTGAAGGATTTTTTGAATGCCCTGTTATTAATCCTGAAAGGCAGCATACAGTTCACATCTCCATGCACTCTTTTGCATGCACTCCACTGTGTCCATCATGCCTGGAAAGTCAAACTACAAAAGCATTTTCTATTTTCTGTGAGGTCAAAGTCTTGAAAACCATCTATCATCTACACATATAAGCCAAAATATTATATTGCAGTGAGTGAATCTGCTAGAAGCATGACCAGGGTAAGTTGTACTGACTTCTCTATCTCTCAAATTCCATCTTTGTAAAATGAAGAAAGTGAAACTCTTCCCACAGAAATGTTTTGAAGACTACTTGAGTTAGTTGTTAGAAAGTTCCAAAACACTACCAACCTATGCACAGCTAGTACTGATCGTTCACCAAATTCTAGTGGTAGTGATGTTTAATAATTTCCCCTGGAATTTACATGAGCTAGACTAAGAAAAAATACGATGCTACTTTAAATTACATGGAAAAAGTATTAAACATTAACCTCACCCACTGTACTAAATACACAAGCAGATTTGCAAATGGATAATATAAATACAACATTGACCATGGACTTAGACAAAAAGAAGATTCCTGTGGACTCCTGAGTTCTGAGGTTGACAGTACAACATGAACCTGTTGGTAACTACTTTGTACTTGGCGGATTTAGCAGAAACTAATCCCGCTAGGCAGTAATTCTGCTTCTCTTACATTGACTGGAGGTGATCTGTCCAAAATACCTGACTTTGACAATGCAGATATAGGAGTGGAAGAGCTCAGGGACTCTGACGATTGCTGAGCATGAATGGCAGGATATGGTTGCCCCTTCGCACAGTTATCTATATATCAATGGCTAATGGATGTGCAAGACAATAGCAACAAAATTATTTGGTATCCTTATCCCTTTTATTGAAAACCACTCTAAATGCAACTTATGAGTGTTCGAAGTATATGCAAGTTATCCAAATTATTTCAACCCCTAGAGAATAGATAAACTCTAGTCAATGACTAACTCTTTAAATTTTTTGGAAAATATGTCCCTTTGCATTTATGAAATTTGAATATTTTTTACATTCTATTAAACCCAGGACAGACTCATGACACCAATAACTAGCCCCAAAGTTTATCAAACTGTTTCTTTGCAGAGATCCCATTAACATCATAAACTAGCAAGCCAATTCTTCTAGGAGGATTCAGATTGGTTTTGACACTGTGGGAACTTCCTCATTCACTTCGCTCCTGGACAGGAGGACTGGACAGAGAGTTGGGAACCAGTGAACTCTGGAGATAGACGTCACTGTCATTCAGAGTTCTAACAACATTTTCCCCTATCAGCCCTTCTGCATATAGAACAATTCCTTCTCTTCCTAAGGCTAGAAAAATGAAGCATCAGAGATATTGCTTTCCAATAAAGTAATAATGCTCCATTAGCTGTTTTGCTGTTGCACGTTTTACCACAGAGGACCCCTCTTTAAGCTGCCTTCCCGTATGTGGCCCAGTGATAAATTTTATCGGTGGTCAGCGGGACAGAGTTGCAGGCTGGGCTGCAGCACAGTGGCTTTTTTATCTAGCTTCATTCCCCCTGTCTTGCCCCCACCCAGAGCAGCATTTTCTTGGCATAATTTATGTGGTGCCATTGCTGTCAGTAGATGTGGTGTCAGCAATTTGTGTCCCTACTGAAGTTTACATGGAAACGGGATACTTAGCCACAGAATAAAATTAAGTGGGGAATAAACCAGTAAAAATGTTTCTGTGCTTGCTTGTACCTTTAAAAAAATTAAAGGGGATTGTCTTGTGCTACAAACACTTGTTTTCTGAGTCTCAAACACCATTCTAAGTACTAGGCACAGAGTATGCTTTTTCACAATGAAGGTTAAAACTGTGTCTCTGCTCAAGTTAGAAATCCTTTTAGTCTGAGGCATAAGAAAAAATTTAATTAAAATAATATATTTACAGTTTTAGGGTATAAAATATTTAATGAAAATTATGTCCCTTGGAAAAACATCAGTACATAGGATGTGAATTTTGGTAAAGTTAAAAAATTCAGCCCAGTGTACATTTTAATGGAGAAATCATTTTACTGAGTAAATATGCTTTGTTCCCATATGGTTTTCCATAAAAAGATTTTCAATTATCCCATTGCAGGATATCAAGAGAACTTGGAAATAGCCACATAGTACACTCGCAATGGAATCGAGGCATCTCTTAGACTTCTTAAGCAAAAGCATGAACTCTCAACCTCTCTGTCTTCTAACGGACTGTTAAAAGATTGGCTCTTCATTCATTCGGAGGTGGCAGAGGCAGAAAGAGAACACTGGGGTCTGTCGTGTGCCTACAGCTGCCCTGCTCGCCACCCTCTTCCTCATCACACAGCCCCTAGCAGACAAGCTGCACAGACTCCACCAGTCCTCAGACACAGAGCTTCACTCCACCGTGACACACAGCTTCTGGCCACCGCATTTCCACCAGCCGGGCTCACCACTTCCAGTGTTGTACGTTTCCAAAGTAGTCTTCAAATGTCTTAATGGCGTTTTAGCCTTTATTATCACATTTCCTAGAAGATCTATTTATCACATACACTGCATCTTTGAGCATTTGGTAGTACAATGCTCTGACATAAACATGAAATGATGGTTATTTTATGCATAAAACACCCAGAAAACAGATTTATCCTCCCTAGAAACCTGGGTTTCTGAAACAGTTTTCTTCACTCAAACTAATAAGAAAGACTTGAGCTTCATCAGTTGAAATTTTTCACCCTTTGAAAATAATTTAAAAACCTATCCTTAGTAATTTTATTAAAGATGAAGCTTTTGAATTTCAGTCCCTATATCCAAGGCATATCTCTGATTCCTGCTAGTATTCTGAATAGACAGCGGAGGAATATACATAGCTACACATACCAAAGTGCCAATATATGTATTCAGCTTTGTAAATATGACTTTAAAAATACCTCGCCATATTTAGCCACTCCTAAATATGTTATTTACACAAGTCTACACACTGTAAGTGTTTACCTGGGAGACAGAAAAGGTCTCTCCAGTAAATAATATGGGGCTTATTGCCTTTCATGAAGGAATTTTTGTTTGCTATATAAAAAAGTCAGCTCCTTTTAGTTGTAATTTAATAAAAAATTTTCCCTGTAAATTTACTGCATACACTTGAGGTAAAGCCCTTTTTTTAAAAAAAGACACAACACTGTTGTTAGCTTTGGGTACAGAGTGGCTTTGATTTACTTTGCTAAATACTTTGGAGAATTTAAAAAATGGATATGATTTCTAAAGACCAAATAACAAATATAACTTGACAAATTTCGAGTTAAGGTCATCAAGTAATGGCCTACTTGCTCAGGTTTGTAAAAATCAGAATATTTAAAAAAATCAAGACAATTTAAATAGTTGGCTCTAAATTTTTTAGATTATTGCCATAATTTTATACTTTAGAAAATGATAGAAGTACTCAATTTATAAGCAGAAGGTTTAAATCCCAGATATGAAGAAATTCTTATAGGAAAGTAACAATCCCTGCCACATTGGGACAAGGGCAGAACATTTCCTCACACGCTATAACTTGCAAAACCATGGCTCTGAGCAGTGTAGTTGACTCCACTTTTGGTTTTAAGTTTGTAAATTAGGTTGCAACAGACCCTAGAATGAATGAGTGATAAATCCCTGTTTATCTATTAATATAGGCAAAAGCCTTCTTTTCTTTTGTGAAGTGAAAAGCTGTAAAATAACATAGAAGAGACTTCAGTGAAAGAGGTGTTCTCTCTCATCAGTACGTTCTCATAATTTACCCACTGTCTGTCCTTCTCCTCACACTTGGCCTGTTTTCTGAACCCACTTAACCTTAACCAAATGCCCCCTCAGTTTCCTGAACCACTTCAGGATCCTAGAAGTGGATATGGCTTAAGTTGGAGCCCTGTAAAGTCTTTCAGGAGACAGGATCTCCGAAGGGATCACTCTTGTAACTAGCTGACTTTCTTTTAGCAAATCAATGTGCAGGATTTCCAGTAGCCTGTCTCAGGACCACAGATGCTTTTCTTGTTGTCAGAGGACTCAGAGATAGACAAGAGAAGAACAAAAAAAAAAAAAAAAAAAAAAAAAAAAAAAAAAAAAAAAAAAAAAAAAAAAAAAAAAAAAAAAAAAAACAGAAGCTCCTTCTGTGACTTCTGAAGATATTTAATAAATTATAGCTCCATGTTAAGGGCTCCTCTTCTCTTTTTCTCTTTCAAGAATTTCTTCTTTCAGAACCTTCTGTGAAGGAGTCCACATGCAGAGAAAAGATGAGTTTGATTTATGTTGAGAAGGAAGGAAATATGGGCATTTTTGGCAAATCCAGATAAGGAAAAACGGCAGGGTTTTTTCAGAACTAAAACATGTCGATTCTTAATTTAATGACCCCCTGTTAATTTACCTCCACATAAAAAGGCTGATGAAGTTTCTTAACTTAATTAGGGGCTTCTGTGCTCTTCTACCTCTCTTTGAATACAGCTCAGAAGAGTCAGGATGTGGTGTGTGTGTGTGTGTGTGTGTGTGTGTGTGTGTGTGTGTGTGTGTTTGTGTAAAATATACAGAGAGCACAAAATGTTTAGGTTTCAAATCCAAATTCTAAATCTTTCTCTTCCGTTTATTCTCGAAATGTTAGATGCATACTAATATAAAAGAATTAAACAGTCCTTTAAAATACAAAATGTGATTTATTTTACCATCTTTAGAGTGTTCTAGAAATTTAAATAAAATGATATGCTTCATAAACAGGAAATGACATTTTCCAGCCATGTTACTAATTCAGATCTGAGCCAGAGAGCATCGCAAACCCTACAGCTGTCTATTATCAACATCTAAAATGAGTGCAGCAAATAAGTGTCTGATTATATTTCCATACAAATTTTACACCTACTCTGCTAATTGAGTAAAGCATAATTTATTCTTTGTGTATTCAATTTATACTTTCAAAAATTATTTTATGTAACCTTTCATTTTCACAAAAGGACTAGCAAATTCATTGTCATTCCAGTAATATCTACATCCCTTGCTCCATAGGTAATATAGTCCCCACCTTCTGGTGTGAGCTGGCAAGACATGACTTGGTCCACCCTTTCCTCTTACTCCCTACAACACAGCAGGTTAGAAGGATGATGCCTACGAACAACAAATCCACGTGGCCACAATAAACTATGTTCCTGGGTTCTGCGGACACTCATATCAGAATCAGGTCTGCTAGAGGAATTGCTGCCTCCTGTCTCTCCCTATCTCCCACACTTTTAGGAGAATACAACTATTTCTATTCCTTTCCCGTGATCACCGTTTATCTACACTAAAACTAGGGACCAATTCATATGGTTGGCTGAAGGGGCAAAGAGTTGAAAATCGCTTCTCTACCTCTTTACTTGTTACCTGAAAATAAATTCACTTTAACTTTATTCCCTGTATGTTTATTTTTTATATAAAAGATAAGAAAATACTCCAGAATTCTCTATTTTGTCTGGAACCTGAGGTGCATATCTGTTAGGCAAGGAGAGGGTATGGAGGAATCCTGCCTAGAATTAAGTTGTGACATTCCAGTGAACATTATCAGAATTCTACTCTGGTCTTCACTGACTCGCTCTGACCTGGATATACTGTGCTCACATCTAAATCCAACCTCAGAAGACTACAGAGCTGGACGTGAGAACACAGGGTGACCGGGGAGAAACAGTGTATCTTATACGATAGGGTAGTGAAAGCACTGAAGCTGGCTGGAAGAAACACAGAGGGAACTAGGAAGCCCTTCAAACAGCCATGCAGAGGGTAAATTAAGCTCATTCTCTAACAGTGCCCTGTACCACGTAGTCTTATTGAATAAAAACACTTCCTGGGAATTGAGCTACACTGAGAAGAAACGCACTGCCCTGAAGAACCCGGACAGCATACGGGCGAAGACTTGACCGATGGCTGGGAATCAGACTGTGTTAGGCTTCGTGGCGTCATCATGGAAGAGTTCCAGGGTATTGTCAGAGTTACCTCAACTAAGCATATCCTCACACTGCTGCTTCTTAAGTCTGAGGTTTCCTTCAACGAAGCTGAATTCCCTGCTCTGAATATGATAGTAACAATTCTGGAATCAAAGACCTCTGAGGTAGCCTCCTGAGTCCTCCATTTTGTTTGTTGGGCAAATTTGAGGTTTCCATAACCTCAGTCATGAAAATGAGGATCTTATTCCTATCTCACAGGATGGTCGTGAGCATGTAAGGTTCCCTGGAGGTGGTGTGGGCAACGGGTGCCTGCTGTCACACGTGCGTTAGTCCGTGGTACATCGACACTGTTTGCCTAAAACTCCTGTTCCTAGACATCATGAAGAATATGGTCATATCTCAGTAAGTGAATTCAGTGAGACATGGTGATGAAGGGCAGTTAACTGCTTCCCAAGAGGCTGCACATTAAGAATACACACACTGAGCCAGTGATTTAACTCACTGGTTCCGATTCCTGCCTTGCAAGTGTTAGTTCCCAGGTTTGAGAGTGGTAACCACATACCACAATGCTAGCCATGGTGGATTACACCTGTAATCCCAGCACATAGGAGGCAGAGGCAGGAGAATTGCAGAGTTCGAGGCTGAGTTTAGGACCAGCCTGAACTACAGAGTGAGACCCTGTCTCAAAAAAAAAAAAAAAAGAAAGAAAATAAAAGAATATACACATTTCTGTGAGTCTGGAAAAGAAAAAAAAATTACTGTGGAAATGGTGCAGTAAACATAAAATGTGGTAAATGAAATTAAAAATCGTAGTGATGAAATTTTTAATTTTACATGAGACGAATGGGGAAAAGCAGGGAAACTGTTCCTGACTAGTAGCAGAAATCCTCAATAAAGCTCATCTTTAATTTCAAGATTCCTCCAGGAATGCAGAGTCCATCAGACTATAATTTCCGTATCATTTTAAAATCAAAGACTCAAAGTGTGGAAGTGTTGACCACAAAGACAATGGCAACTGCCTGACTTCCTTGCCAAAAATAATTTTCAATTCCCTTTTGACACATGAATCTTAAACTGCTCGAACAAGAATTCCAATTTTCAACCAGGACAATGATTATTTTCACATATCAATGGCTGGTAGACTTGAAGCCATTACACCGCTGAATCTATTAGCCCATTACTCTGTGTGCTAAAAGTATTAAAATCAACATCACTGCATTATAAATGGCATTCAGACGTCTCCGTGTGTCACTGGGTCCTCGCTTTCTCCCTTCTCTTCCTTGTGTTTAGATTATCGCACCGGCCAGAGGCCCTTGCCTGACTTTCCCACAGCCATTGTTGTCCCCACGAGCTTTAGAACTTTGACTTAAACAAGATGTATACAGTTCTGGAAAAAAGCTGAAACTCAGGATAATAGATAGCCCAATGCTTCTTCTGTAAGAACTATATTTGCATCTCTTTCACTGAGATATTGTGATTATTCAAAGACCCCAAGTGAGCGCAAAGGATCCCTTGTTGGCGGACACCACTAGCCTCAGGGAACCGAAATCCCAAGAACAGAGTTCAGCGTAGGGCAACACTGCTGTTCTCTGCTTTCCCGATACAGTGTGGTCCCAGCCCCGTCACGATTTGTTATCTAATTCAATCTTAAATTGTATTTGATTTCAAAAACTCAATGCTTATTAGATCAAAGGCCTGTAATTGCTGCACACAAAACTGTACAAAGATATAGAGTATTTCTGATCCACTCAGCGTGACAGAAATGAAGCATAAACATGTGCACAGAGTTTCCCCAATATGCCCGCGATATGAAAAGAAAAATGAGGAACCTGTCAGTGGGGATGAAACTGAACCACTGAATCAGCCTGAGTGTTGGTAAGTGGGGAAGGGCCAAACCAGTAATGACACTGCGGCATGGATTCTTCATGGTCCCCGTCACACCCACCACATCACTTAATATAATTTTTTCTTCTAATATGTGTACAATCCTTTTTGACGGACTGGCTTGGGGCTTAGAGAGCGGAGCCAAACCATATCCCTTTGGTTGGACTCAAGCTTGGCTGGACTTTCAGTGACTTCCACATAGTAAAAGCAGGGCCATTTTCACCAGTGGCTTCACATAACAAAGCCACCTCACCAACACAACCTGCAAGTCACTGCTTCCGGTCTGGTGGCTTGCAGCAGTCACTGCGCTGAGGGGTGCTGCTCAGTGTGTCACTTCCTCTCCACAGTGACACTCTGAAGTACATGGTTTTCCTTTTGTTTTCTGGAGAAGGAACAGGGGCAGGGAAATTAAAACTATCCTATGGTCACAGAACTAGAAAAATCGTGGCCCTTGATTTTCCTAACTCTGTCTAAATGGCCTTGGATTCACAGGCAGCTCTGGCACAGCCTGTGGCTTGAGAAGCTGGGGTTCCCAACTGGAAAGGCACAACGCTTCACATGGCTGCAGCCCTGGTGGACTGGGCCTCACACAGTTCAGCACTGGGTGGTCCCGGGGGCCCAAGTCCATGGCCATGCCAGCGACTGCCAACCCGTCATCCTCTGCCTCACCACCTCCAGCAGCCACAAGAAAGTTAGGACAGTTGCACAACCACAGTGCAAATTATTTTTAATATGGTTCTCATTTTTTTTTAGATGTAGTCAATGTAGTCGGGTGCCCCTGTATGGAAATCTTGTGGGAAAGGTTGCGCAAAGTGTGATCTCCCTCAGGTCAAACCCAAAATAGCCTTGGTCCACCCATCCTTGAACTTCAAGGGTTCCCTCTGCCTCGTGCCCCTGCAGTTGCTACTGTGGTAGCCGCCGTGGTCACAGGCCATGCGGCCTGGGTGGTCCTCTGTGCCCCCGCGCTGTCCGAGCCAGGAAGCAACCACACACCCTCTTACGAGGTGGGGCAGGGAAGGGAGAAAAAAAAAGATAGGGCTGATAAATACACCCTGGCACTCCAGACACCCTGCCCTGAACCCCAGAGAGACTTAACTCTCTACAACCCCCTCTGCTCACTCGGGCAAAGCAGTCCCTCGGGGTTTTTTTCTTCCTCAGTACATGGAGGCCACCTGTGGTACTCTGGGTGGTGAGAAGATTGTGAAACTGGAGGAGAAGAGAACAAGAGTGGTTCTGGCTGTGCCACACGTGACTCCAGATGCCTGGCCTGCGCTCTCCATCATTTCTCCTCACCGTATTTCTCTGTGTATTGAGCACCAGCTTTATTTCTTTGATTGCTTGTTCTCTGACTGCGGGAGAAATGAGAAATATTTCTCCCAAATCGCCTTAGCCCTTGATTCTGTTGTAAAACCTTGCGCTGCAATAAGCAAGCTTCAGTCCTCAAAAGAATTCACCTGGAATCCATTTTTGAATCCTCAAGAAGGCAGACGGGGTCTTGAGGGCTGCACTCACCGAGGCACGTCTCTTCCATGGAAAAAGAAAAGGTCTTCAGAGTCATTAACTCTTCAGTGGAAGGAGGCGCTGACCTGTCGCCCCAGGAGGGCACTGGAAACTTCTTTCTCCTGCCTGCGGCAAGGCTTCAGGCAGGACCGTCACCCAGAGAGCTCTGGAGAGACACAGCACCAGCCCCTGCACCTCTGGGGAAGTTTCCTGCCTTCAACAAACCCACAAGGGAACCACTCCAAGAGTCCGGAAGAAAGGGAAGGATTCCTGAATGTTTTCTTTAAGTGGTCTCTGGCTGTTCTGAGACCAGTGGACTGGGGGAGGGGAAGAACTGGCTTCCTTCTAAAACCGGAAAAATGTGTCTGGGATCTCTGTCCCACACACACTGAGAGCGGATTTCCTGGTCCCGAGTTGTTACCTTTTACTTTCCTCTTCTGGTTTTGTTTGCCGTGAGTTCCAAGCAGCTTTGTGTCCTGTTCTTTACAACAGCTAACTCTTCCACGGAGCTGAACAAACAAACAGGCCATCCCCAAGTTATCGCCAGCAGCACCACACTCTGTGACGGAGCTGATGGGGGCCTGGACAGTGGCAGTAACCTGAGACTCGTCAGCACACCCCCTTTCCTCCACAGAAGCACACAGCTTTCAAATTTAGCAAAAGCTTCTTTGGCCTTTTGTCCTCTGAGTTGAAATTATTACATCATTTTCTCCTTTATTTTCTATAGATTATGTGGGGTTTTCTTTAGTACTTTTTTTTTTTCATTTTACGTTTTGGTATATAAGAAAATAATCCCTCAGGGGAAAATTGTATTGGCTTTAGCCCCGAATCTCAGGTGTATCCTAATTAGCTTTAAAATTTTATTTCTTAAAAAAAAAAATCAAGTCGAAGACAGCTAAAGCAACTAACAGCCACAGTTTGGACTAATTAACTCTTCTGGTAATATCTAGAGACTAGAAACTGTGGGCTCAAAGATGCTGTGATGATGTAGCTATCCCGGGTCGTAGCTGCTCTTTTTTTTTTTTTTTCTTCTTCTTTTAAAAACTAATCATCTTTGTAATGATTAACAACCTGAACTTATTTTTAACTCAACTTTGTATTTATTTTTTCTATCCTCCATTTATATGTTCTTCACTCTCTCCCAGCGAAACCCTCCTGTTTGTGCTTAAAATTCTTAAAAAGAATTTTGTCATGCTCTCTCTTCCCTGAAGCTGTGCCCATGCGCACAGAATGGGGCAAGTGTAGGGCATGGCACCTAGTCTGCACTAGGAATCTGACCTCAGAAACTAAGGAAAGCTTAAGAGGGGCAGAGGAAGGGAGGAGATGTTGCTGAACTCTCTTATCTTAGAGAACTCTGAGATGCTTCAGCTCCCCTTTCCCATCTTCCTCGCTGCCTCAGGCAGATCCTGGGCCCATGCAGAGTTGAGTCTTCATAGCTAATCTGCCTAAAAGGAAAACTGCACCTGCAGTTCCACAAATGGTGTCCGTCTGGTCTCAGGGGAAACCAGCTATAGATGCCTTATAGATAGATGCCCAGCTGTCCAGCCAGTGAACCTGGAAAAGTCACAACAAAAATGCATTCACTCTTCCAGAGCGCCTCTTCCTCCTATCCTGTAAGAGAAAGTTGCTTTTGGGGACAGTGTGTGTTTTGACCAGTTTCCATTTTTCGTGATTGGAGAATGTATTCAAAAAGATTCACATAAGAAATAGAAGTCTCTGGTCTTGTATTAAGAGGAAAGCATATTGGCCCAGACATCGATAAAGTGGCCTCTGTTTTTTCTCTGCCACCTCCTAGTTCTGTGGCCCTAGAAAAAATAGCCTCTTTCCATATATTTAAGCCACAAGATTTCTAAGGTCCTTTCCTTCTGCAAAGGTCCTAGAAAGGGACCCATTTGCCCCTTTGAAGACCAGTTGCTGATTTCTGTGAAGATAAAGGTCAAGAAGTCAGATGCATGGAAGCTGTACTGATGCTTTCCAGGACTTGAAGGGGATATTCAGACATGCATTCACTACTCTTCTCTGAAATCAGGTGAGGACATGAAGCTCCAAGGTTGATTATAATACTAAACCATTCAATTTTCAGGCACATCAGCAACTAATGAGAAAGGTTAAGTTGGAATTTTTCTGGTGCAGCAATGAGGCAACTCTAAAAGTTGAGCTAAAATGAATATATATGACTACAACAATAGAAACACCAAATGAACATTTTAGTCCTTATTTTGTGCCAGACACCGAGCTGGGGATTTCTGCATGTGTTATCTCAGCTTAGCATTATACACACGCTCTGTCCTCTCATTCTGTTCTCCAATTATCCCCCAAGCTGGCCCGCCATCTGCCCATCTCCTGCATGGAGATGTTGTATAAGGCAAGACCTTTCTGCACAGGCACACCCGCCAGCCCTGTCCACTCTGAGGACGTCCACACCTCCGCCTCAACTCTTTACAGTGCTGCCTGATATGAAAGAAAAGAGCTCTTAGTGTTTATCTTCCTTTTCCTGGTACACATCCTACAAGTCTACGGGAGGATTTTGTCTCCATAAGGAGGGACACTCTAGTGTCTAGATCAATATCTCAAAAAGCTTTTAAGCTATAATAACCATGGTCTTCAGCACTCAATATATTTTGACAAGACCCTCCTCTATGCCAGGTTAAGTGGGTAAACTCTTAGGCAGAGATTTCTAGACTCTCCTTAGTTACAAAGTACTTCCAGTAGACAAGCCCATAGTCATAAAGCCGCATGCCAAGGAAAAGGCACTTCCAATGATACTGCTTTAGTTCTCTATAATCCACCCAGCACAAACTTCATCACTACACTGTAGCATTGCTAACTAATGAACTGAAATTTGGCAGCTTCTTAATCTTAATTTTGTAAATATTGAATTTTTGCCCCTTTGGCTTTTGAATGGTGCTAAAATTAGCTCTCTCTTTTTAAAAATGTTTTTTAAAAAGTTTAACCTCTGTTTCAACTTCCTGCTACTGGATGTTTTATTATAACAAACAGTTCTATCCTTGACCAAGGTCTAAAAAGGAGTCAAAAGAGTTCTGAGAATAATGGTCCCACCTCTCATCTTGTTTCACATGCTTCCCCTCTCACTTCTGGGACAGGGAGCCATCATTGACTTCTAAGGAAATTCACTGGAGACTCAATTAGAACTACTGGGCACAGGGAGAAAGAGACATGTCTTCACCTTTTCCTCCACTGATGTCTGTTCCTTGGCCAGTTCTCCACGGGACTCTGTGAGCTTGGGGAGAAAATAAAGCTGGAAGCACAGCCCACCTCTCACTCACTGGACAACTAGACCACTAGACCCGTTCAGCCTGCTCACAAAAATGTGGATACTAGAGATTAAATGAATCATGCTTCTTACCAAAGAATATATTCCCTGCTTCCAAGGTTTCCCACCTCACTCTTTTTTCTTAGCCTTTGTCAATGAGGAAATACAGTGGATTTATCAGTGTAAGGAAATCTGATACTCTAAAGTAGCTGAAGATGCCTTTTCATGTCACTCATTTTTCCCTGATGCTCCTCTTCAGCATGTGTGTATCTGCCACTTCTTCTTCCTATTCTCTTCTGGAATAGCCTATTCCAGAAAATATGGAGCCTGCTCCCCATTCAACCTGGCAGTTCCAGGATGTCCTCCCCATTCTGCACTGAAGCCTTCCAGTCTTTTTCACTGTTTGATGTCTATGCTGGTAGACACCACCCCAGGCTCTGAGCTTCATTAGCTCACCGAAGGCAAACCAATACCCTGTCTTCTAAAGTTTCATTCTTAACATGCATCATTTGCTTTTAAGTTTTTATGTAACTAAAATTCTAGGAAGAGTCACCAAATCAGCCTTTGAAAGGGAGATGAAATTAAACAAACAAAAATTAGCATAAATTCTTTCTGTGGAAAGAAATATATATGCTATTTGAGAGAAAAGTTCTGATGAGAAGAGAGCAGACAGCCAGGTAGACATTTCAAGTTAGCTGTGTGCCACTGGTGTGTTCTTGGGCACATTACATGGATGTAATGTGGCAAAAAATGCCACATTTTTTTTCCATTTGCAAGTTTAAAATATAAAAGTCCCTACTCTCAGGCAGGCATAAAGATTAATAGTGTAAATCCTTAGCACGGGCCTGGTATACAATAGATTCTTAATGGAAGTTACTACAAAACAAGAGCATACACATCTGTTTTTAACTCAAAGTTACATATTTAGCCCCAAATGAAATTTAAGGATTCTCACCTGGTGTATGTGTTCTGATCGAAAGACAAGGTGCATGCTTAAGTTTTACAAATGACTGCAATAAAAGACACATTGCTATTAATTCCCCGCCAACTCCAGCCTCTGTGCTTCACACTCACACACGTATCCCATGGCTCTAGGCACTTTCTGAAGCAGTTCTGGATGTCTTCCTCTGCATCTTTCTGCAATATGATAAAAAATAAATGTGGTGAAGGCTGCTGCTGAGTGTCCTTCAATGGAAAGACAGGGTCATAAAAGCATTGCCCTGTGTCCTCATCCACTTTATTCACCAGATGTGGTACCACATGACTTGTATCTCTTCTCAAAGTCAAAATGGCCATGGAAGGTAGACATTTTCAATCAGTTTAGTACACTGAGCCACAACAGTACAACTACACGCACTCTTGAAAGAGGACTTGCAGAAATCCTTTAGAAAGTGGCATGAACAAGCCAAAAGTAAGCTTTGGAACAAGGGGGATATTTTAAGGAGGCTCAGTGGTAATGTGTCATTCACTGTAACGATGTTCCTAGTGTGTTTACTATGATATTTGATCATGCTGTGTATCATCCCTTTTAGAATCATTTTATTCTAAAGTCTAGGAAACATGGGCTGAGTATGGGCAGGTGTTGCCTTAATTGCTCTTTTATTCATTTGCCTTTATGTACAAAATCAAATGAGAAAATATGTGTATGAGATGTTCTCAGCCAACACATGAAAAAGAGGTTCACAAATAAATGTTGCTTTTGCCTTCGGAGAAGATACACACTCAACAAGAAAATAACAGACCACAAGAGCCTATTCACAACCTGTATCACTCATGGATAAAATGGCAGGCAAAGAAAACTTGAAAGTTGAGACAATTCGTGCCTCGAATAGTCTGAGAGGGGTTTGGGCAGTAAAGAGAAGGAAAGCTGGGCTTTGGCACATGGAACTATCAGATAAGGTAAAGAAAGTAAAAATACTCAGCAAGAGAATTTCAGAAGCAGTGACCCAAGTCTGGACAGGACAGAGTATGTTTAGAAGACTGGGAGATTCAGAATGTTCTAGAACAAGACTGAAGCATTTGGGACAACCACCAGTGGAATCTACCTGGTAGAATTCACTGACTCTAGACTGTGAATATCCTACTGAGTTTCAGGGATGAGGAGGAAATTTTGTGTGCAAATTTTTCTTCTAGCAATTCAGAGTGTGGCACCAGAAGTCATGCCAAGGGTTTAGGGACCATTAGCTTTTATGGAAACAATATGTGACTGATTATATAAATCTAAATTTAAATTTTAAAGATTCTAAAAATAAACTGATATACCTAATATGACTATTAAAGGGACTTTAAAGTGAGTTAATGTTTTTGAATTTTGAGGAGCATTTCATGTTGGCTAATTCTTTATTTTATTCATCTATTATTTAACATTGTCACTGATAAAAAAAAAAAAAAAAGGTTGAAGGCATCCAGGGCAGGGCACAGGTCAATTCTGATAGATTACTTCTGAGAGGTAAGTCTCACTTGAGTGGGCACATTTGTACAAATTGTAAAGCAGAGGCCACCTAGACAAATTCAGAGACTTTGGACAGAAGTGGTGGAAAAAACAACCTAAATTTTGCTTTCTTCATGATTTGATTGACAGCTCTTCCTCTGATACGTTTCCTCCACTATGTCTTTCAACCCATCATCAGATTCCAATGTGTACAAGGAGAAACCATGGCAATTATGCCAACAGTTCAGCAATAGGGATGAAGCCAGATCTAGCTTCAAGGAAAAGAACATCAGAAGGCCTCCTAGACTACAAGGAAGAGGGGAAAAGGACTGTCACTATGCCCCCCCAACACTGCAAAAGTTATTCATTAATTTATTGAGGGGATACTAGATGTGAAGCTTTGGCCTAGAAGTTCAAAATTATGAGAGTGATGTATACCTTCCAGTAGCAAACTGTCACCTTGGAGAAAAGACATTAGTTTATCAAAAGAGAGAAATACAGTAGGAGATGGCTCCAGCCAAATATAGCAAATGTCACTGCCTTATAATCAGCTAGAGATGGTCTTATATGCTATTTTCTGGAATGTGATAAGTAAGATGTCCCAAGGACACTTTTAAGTCTGGTGAAGCAAAGTGTGACTTGGGGACAGGAATAGCCATTCGTGTGAGTCCTAAATCACAGTGATTTCCCAAGGCAGTGGAACGCCGGGCAAAGGGAAGCAACAAAAGAGAAGTAACTTTTTGAAGGACTGGTCCTCACTGGGGCACACTCTTTACCACACAAATGTGTTGATTATGTGTCTTCAAGCAGGCTGAGGAAAAGATGGTTGGAACGTTTCCCTAGACAATGGCCTGATTGAGAGATCACTTCCTGCCACTTTCCATGGCCCTGAGGGGGACCCTGTATCGACTCCGAGCACACAGTGGCGGCTATGTTGAGAGCAGACTGCTGAATGAGTGCCTGCCTGCCAAAGTCACAGGCTTCTACTTCTGGGTTGAGAGACGAATTAAAGATAAGTATTCATGCTTAAATGTCCACTCGAATATAATGCAATCTGTACCATTTTTCAATTCACAATCGTTGAAATGTAACTGTCAGTGTTTCCCTGGGCTTCATTTACTCTATGATTTCTCCTATCATCTGAGAAACAGAAATCCTTTGCTCCCAAACGAGCAACATTTTGAACTCACCCCTGACCCTCACATGATAAAAATCTGTGCCGTTGCAAAGAAACATAAAGTATTTTGTTGTTTTGTTCAGTCTGCTCCCCTGAAAGCTGTCCAAGGGCAGAATCCTGTTGCCTGTGTGCACAATGAAGATGACACAGAAAGAACATGGTATTTTAGACAGAGTGCTCAAACAATCCATATAAGGGCAAAGAGAAACATTTGATGCTGAATTCTTTCCTAATTTAAGACATTTTGGGGCCAGTTTTTTTAAGGGATAAAAAGAATTTCAAGGCAGAATTCTCCTGGGATTTTGTATGTATGCTAAACACGGTGATGCACAGACCCTGTCCAAGCACTGAAGCAAGCCCAAGATGAGCTCAGTGTACCCTCTGGGTGCCCAGTTGGCACCAGCCTGAACAGGCAACTCACAGTTTCCCCAACTAGTATCCTCAACCCTTGAAACTCAGCAAAGCTTGATACTCGAGCGTTATGAACACATATCTGTGTTATCTGGAAATTTTTAAATTACTTCATGAGAAGATTGCAGAATCTAACAGATCTGTGCCACCTGTGGTTTCCCTAAAATACAAATTCCTGAGTCCTTGCTTGAAGTGACCAAATGTGGATATTTATGGATATCCGCACTATCAGAGAGTCATTCTCTCTCTCTCTTTCTCTCTGTCTCTCTCTCTCTGTCTCTCTGTCTGTCTCTTTCTGTCTCTCTCTCTGTCTCTCTGTCTCTCTCTGTCTCTCTGTCTCTCTTTCTCTGTCTCTCTCTCACTGTCTCTCTCTCTGTCTCTCTCTCTCTTTCTCTATCTCTGTTTTTCTCTCTGTCCCAGTCTGTCTGTCTGTCTGTCTGTCTCTCTCTCAGTACCAGTAATCAAATTCAGGACTGTACCCTTTCAAGGCAGGTGCAATGCCACTGAGCTAAATTCCCATCTCTAGAGACATCTTTGTGGTCTAGACCAACCATACAAAGAAGAATTCTGGACATTGAACTCCAGACAGGTCTCCCATTCAACTTTCACTGTACACATTCATCAAATTTCTGCAATTCAGCTTTTTAAAGTACAACATAGGAATACTGAGTTAGCATATGAGTAAGTTACTCACATACATTAAAATATTTCAGGTATATACTTCTAAGCCCCTCAACTAGGTGATAAAGGTAAGACCTCAGAAACCTCTCTATATGATATCTTCCTATTTGTCATCTTCACAGCTGGATTTCAGTAAAATGTTGATTAATGAACTACACAGAGTCAAAAGCATTTTCAGTCTCATATCCATAGCAAGTCAGTCAATACACAGGAGTCCAGAGCAGGATTTATCTCAGTGAATTTACCATTGACTAGACTCTTCCCAGGACTTAGGGTTTAATCAACTATCAGAAGCAGTTGCACTTATTAAGCTATTGTTTTCCACATAACCAAGCTCATAAAATAGATATGCAGTGCTCTTGGCCAATTTATAGAATTTCCCAGGAGAAAAAGAATTCAGGTACCCTGAGAAGTCACTATGACCTACCCAATACAGGCCTAGAGTAAGACAATGCTCTTCAATAGTAAAAATTTTATAGAGGGCAGCCTTAGTGAGTTGGGGTTACTATAACAAAATCACGTGAGTGGGGAGTCTTGAACAACAGAAAAGGATATCTCATTCCTAGAAGCCTAGATGTGTGAGATCAAGGTTCCAACCAATGTGGTCCCTAGTAAAGGCTCTTTCTGGGCTTTTCTTCATTCTGCCACCCCAGGAGCAGCATGTGAGGATACTAATGCCAGGGAGAGAGCTCGTCTAAATTCGTTACCTTCCAGGTACCACCTCTAAGTACAGTTGCACTGGGACTGTAGATTCAACATGTGGGACTGTGGATTCAACATGTGGGTCAGACCAGGAGCAGGAACTTTAAATTCCACAGCAGAGACATTCTTTTAACCCCTTGCTTGCACCAGGACTCTGAGAAGTATAGAGCACATTTGTTCTACAAATAAACAGGGTCACAAGGAAGATGAATGTCTTGCTCAGATAGCCTGAGGTGTCCGTGGTAAGGAGGACCAGTCACAAGTAGAGCTGGCATGTGGCTCGGCTGCGGACACACAGAAGCTGAATACAGATGCCCTGCTGTGCCGCTCCAGGGTTGACAACTCTCTTTTTCTGATTGACATACTTATTCTTTCAAACCTGACAAATCATCTCTCAAATTTACGTTGGTTATATAAACTCTGAAATACTTTTGTTTGGTGAAATCAAGTTGAGTTTATGTGGTAAATGAATGAACAACTTTTGTAGGAATAGGTACAGACTTAGACTCTTGGCTATTAGAAAATATACAAAAAGGCAGCACATCAATTCTTAATTTCAAAATTAGTATGAGAAACATGAGGTTAAATGATTTAAAATGATCGTTCAAAAGTCAATTCAATGAAAAACATTAAATGACAGCTTAGGAATTAAACAGGTTATCACCAATGCATAGAAAGTGCTTACTAAAAACAGAAGTTTGGGACAGATAGCTTCAAATTACTTTGTGTCCTTCTCTCTGTTTCATTTTGAATTGATTTTCTAGTCTAATTTTGAGAAAATAATGTGCATTTCTTTACTTTCAAGTTCTTCAGGGGAAACCTCAAAGTAGGTACTTTGATCTATATGTATAAATGTCATTTGATTTTTAAATGCTGATTATGTGGCTCTAATTCACACTAAATATAAAGATGGCAAAGCGAGCTCCATGTACTCTCTAGAGCACAGGTGACACAGGGTTCTACTCACTTTGTACTTGTTGTTCATCTTCTCACTCCTGTGTGGCAAGCGTCCTTAACCTTAGCCGATGGACATGGAGACAGGGTGGGAAAGTTGGATGATTCCTACAGCTCTGGAGCTTACCATACATGGAGCCAAATGTGCTAGATTTCCTAGAACATACTGCCAAAATATTTTCAAATGCCTTACATAATAAAATCTCAGTCAATACACTGGTTGTGGAAAGACTGAAGCCTGCATCTGTGTGTGTCTAAGTGAGCTGAATACATTATGTTTTTAAGCCAGTCACCTTGTGATGAATCTGCTACCTCCCTCTCTGTCCTTCTTTATGAAGCCACTGCTCCTCTCCTTCCAGTGGAAATGGAAACTCAGCCACTCTATTCATACGAGTACTCGCGTTGTCCTGGCCACTGAAGGATGTCATGTACTCCGAGCCAAGGTTAGTCTGATTGTCTTTCCCAGAGGCCTGGACTGAGAGTTACTTAGCTGAAGAAGGAACATGTAAGTTTGTATGCTTTGGAAAGGAAGAAGTGTACAAATAGACACTGAAAAGTGGGCTGAAGCAGAGGTCCACGTGGAACCAGAAAATCAGGTCCCCAAAGGAGAGAGCAACAGCAACTCTACTGTGTTCTAGTCAAAGCTCCTTGTGTAACCTAGGTGATGTGTTCCCACCTTTCCTCACTGTGAGGTCCTTATAATATATTCTTATATTTTAATTAAGATGGTCTGACATATATCCCTGTTATTCTACCTAAAAGGTGTTAAGTAACTTAGTCACTAAGTTGGAAAGAAATTTCCCCTTAAAAAATGACTTGCAGTGAGCAACTCTGAATCATCCTGTTTTAGCTGATCATTTGCTAGTAGTAACAATATGACAGATAATTTCTGTTCTAAAAGTTAAATGCAGTCTATTTTCCTTTACTGTAATAGGTATAGTAAACATGCAGTAAATGACTAAGGTTTGTTGATGGGTTTGATAAAAGTGCTTAATCTGTTTGTATCACAAAGACTTTCAAATGAGAACACATTACACACCCACTCAAAAGAGCAAAGTCAAGCAGGATTGCCCTTATGATATAAATCCCAGTTTGTCCCTTGTAACTCTCTAAAGAGAGTCCACTCTTCCTGTCCTCGCCATCACGACTAGAAACTGCCAAATAATTTTTGGTTCAGACAAAACTAAAGGCACATTTGGGAACAAAGCATGTCTATTTAAAAACTGCCCCTTACTTAGCATGTGTTAATATGATGGAACATACCAGAAGAACAAAATAAAATCATCACAAGAAATGACTGTGAAACACAAGCACTCGGGATAATTCAAACATAAGACTCTTAGCTGGCTTGAACAATTTGGTTTTGATTTTATACATCACCAAAGTGAGACATTAAAGAAAACTCTACACAGAGTACTTCTTTATTGTTGTTCACCCATGTTTTCCCTTGAGTTTGAGAAAGGAAAAAACAAAAAAGGAAAACCATGACATTTTTTTCATTGAATTGATTTTTTTAAATGAGTTTAGCAATTAAAATCAGATTTTTAAAGCAAGAAAAATACATCTGGGCAAAGCACTTATATTAAAAGTTTTAGCAGGATATGGATTACATTATTGGTTTTTAAACCCCCTTGCAAAACAGGCACTGAATGTGGTGGAAAAATCAGTAGATCCAAAGGGAACAACATTTAGACAATAGTAAAGCTGAAAGCTAAATCAAAGGTTCTTATAAATTATTTGCAATTTAATAATTCTAGGAAAATTCTGAATATAGCATGTTCCTAGCTGAAACAGATCGCCTCCCAGTATTTTCTGTAACTGATTGATTTCATTTTATTACAGAAAATCTTCAGATGACAGCTATTCCAATCTTAAGATTGACCCTCCAGCTGATTTGGGGCAGCAAGCCCAAATCAACATGAATATCCACTTCTTGGACCTTGACTCTTTTAACCTGAAAGTTATTCTTTTCAATGTTTCTATCCAGGGAAGAAAAGGCAAATCTGTACATGTGGGGGGTGCCGGAGCTTTGACAGTTGCCTTATAAGTTGACCAGTACTAAAAGATCAAAATGAGATGGATCATAAATGTAATTACAAATCATGTTTTCCAAGAAAGAATCCTAAAAGTATATTAATAATACTGTATATCATACCATAGATGAGCTTGCTTCTCTAAATTGAATATTTGGTGCAGAAAATGGCCCAGTATAGGTTGTTTTTGAAAGAAAAACATGTCATTAAGGCTTATACTAAACATTTCTATTTTCAAATGTGCATTTCTTCTTGAACTTGTCAGGCCACTGGGAATAATTATAAAAACACTGGTAATAGCACGAGTTAATGTATAGTGACCAAGCTGATCCTGTATAGGAAAATAACCATCATACTTTGCAAAGTCTAATTTCCCACAGTCGTGCTTTGGCCCCTAGTTAATGTAGCAAATGGACACCTTTGAGTCTTCACACAAAGTCTTCCTGCTTACAGAATTCTTTCCTTTACTCTTTTCCAAGGCAGAAGGGATTTTTTCCTTTTTGTCTCAGTCACCTCCTTCCTGAAGCTTTTCCCTACAAGCTCTCTGCTTTCACACAACCCCATTACAGCAGAATTAATAAATTCATCAGGTGGTTCTCTGCGTTACCATAGCATTGTGTGAATACCTGCAGCACAGCACCTCTTCTGCAGTATTATAATTAGCTGTGTGCACAGAGGAACATCACCACAGTCCTGGAGACTTCTGAAAGTGGATACAATATGTAATCCATTCAATCTCTTCTTTAAAATGGGCTCTCAAAACATATCCATCAGAACTAAATGAAGTGATCCCATTAGCAGTTTATGCATACACTCACTGGCCCATATCTTATTCATTCACTCATCTGTATCTCATTTGAAGGAGAAGTGTTACTCAGTATATATTTGTCTTGCTGCACAATAGTTTCTCAGATCTGTTCCTGTGAAGTAGAGTGAAGGACATAGATACCATTTGCAATTTTTTCAAATGCATGACACTGTGTACCACATAGACAAGGGCAAAGAAAGAAAAAAAAATCCCCTATTTAAAAATTTCGCCCATGGCTATCTCTGAGACAACAACGTATACCATGTGCTTGATGAAATTTGTTGAATGATTGATTGATTGATTGATTATAGCTCAAGTTCAAGTATTTTCTGTCACAGCAGGTGATAAAAATATCTGCTAAAGTTTCATCCTCTTCTACATGATCTTATTTTGTAGATCCAAATTTCATACTGGCAAATAACTCACACAAGAATTGATATTATTCTCCACTAAAAACTTTAAAATTGATTTTATGTGTATCTTTGTTTTTAAAATATATATTCATCAATTATTTTGGGTGCTATTTGTTCTTACCTTATGCCCCTTTCTTTGCAGGCTGATATTCTCAAAATGACATAATCATTCTTTGAACTCAGAGACAAGCTGTTGTGCTTCTGTAAACCAGGAGGTGGACCAATTGGCTCTTCTTCAGGACAGAGATCTTTATGGGGGTGCAGGTTTCCATGCACATTCTGCTCTCATTACTTGACAACACTGGACTGGATATCATGCTGGTACCAACCATGAATGACCATATTCAGAAACTGTTAAGCTTTCATAGTGGGAAAGGGCATCATGGATCATCTATTTCAAGTTCTCCCAGGGCAAGAATTCCTTTCCCTCCAATTTCTAACAAGTAGAATACCTGAATACAAGCAGGGCCAGAAATCCTTCTCCTTACAGGGAGCCTATTCCATTTTGGAAAGAGCCTAATTCTTAGAATGCATTCCTGTGTAGTGAGCCAAAATCAGATTCCCTGAACTTCAAACATTGATCCTGGCTCTAGCCTCTAGTGTTTCAAAGATTTAATCTAATCCCTCTTCAAATATTGAAAGGCAGCCATGGTTCCCTCTAGGTATTTTCCAGTCCAGCCTATAAACCTGACTAAATCTGTATCATCCAGCCCACATGTGTCTATTAACCACAAGGACATCATGAGAGATCACTTCAAAGGCTTGTTCATGTCCTAGTGCCAGCATTTCTTCAACTACCAATTAAATAAGCGAAGAGAACTGGTCATGATTGCTCCTAAGAATTCTACTCCTGCTGGCTCCTGGTGATCACTGCCTACGTCTACATGCACAGAGCAATCTGTTTAATAATTTTCTTGGAACTATGCTCATTCTTGTTTCCAGAATCCTTCCTTCTCTCTGTATCAGTCACAGTTCAGTGGTGAGTGTGGTTGTCCATGTTAGATATTTTAAATAGGAAGTGAGTTTTAGCATAGGGATTTAATTACACAAGGCAGAAAGGCTCACTGAACTTGGCTTTGTCAGTCCACAGATTAGGAATAGTAGGAGCCTGGTAGCATCTCTTAGGCTGGATGAGGTATGCAAAGAATTAATAGTACCATGGCCAGGAGCCCGGGTCTCTTCCAGAGGAAGCTGGGACTATAAAAGCAATGTGGAGCCAGACTGAAGTTCAGAAAAGAACCACAGGACACAATCCAGAGACAGCACCTGTGCCACAGAGAGGAGGAACAGGAAGTCTGGCTTTTTTCTTCTTTCATGCTTTTCTTCTCTGTCATGGTTTAAATCTACAGTGTCCTCCAAACCGCTCATGTGTTTAGAGGGTGACTGGATCACGGGGCACTATACTCATTAGCAGTTGATCTTGGATGAGTTGTAACTGAATGAGCTGGTAGGAGGTGGGGCCTGATTGGGGGTGAGTCACAGAGGTGTGGCCTGGAAAGATGCTTTCTCTTGTACCTGGCAGTTCCCTTCTCTCTTTTCTTTCACATTGTTGAATGTTGACCAGCTGCTCTCGGTGCTCTTTCGGCTTTGGAGCCAGCAGACCATGAGCTAAAACCAGGAGCGAAATAAGCTTCTCTTCTTTTCAGTTGAATACTTGTCCCAGGGATAATACACTTTCCCACAGGTCAAACCTCCTACAAGGCCATCCACATGGAGGTCAGGAAATGCAGCCAGGATAAGGACCAGGCAGATCTGGGGAGAGGTGACCTTCAGTGTCTGTCCATAATTCTCCATGATTTGCATTTGTACCTACTGAATACTTCAGTGCTTTTGACAATCTCTTGTTATAGTGCATATTTTATTATGGTTTATTATAATGGTTGCTCCTTTTATAGATATCTTCTCCAAATCTGAATGAGCATGACACAACTTTGTTGTTGCTGCTGCTAATTTATCTCCACAGCATTTACCAGTGTGTTGCACAAAAGACACTAAAATGGTACAATTTGTCTGATTCTAGAAAAACAATTCATCCCTCAAAATAGCTATTGTTTTTTATCTCATCTGATGCTTAATTTCTGCTTAGTCATTTTGGCATTACCTTTTTTTTAGCTCAGTGGAGACTATGAGCTGAGTTGATTAGATCCAAGCTTACATATAGGGTAGGAAACCATACTTGCAGGCTTTCCTTATAATAAAGTACCCCGATTTTCACTGCCACAATGGTGGACCCCACCACTGAGTGCTCAACTGCATTTAAATGATACATTGTAAAGGTCTTTAATATTATATCTGTCTCTTTTAAGTATTTTTTTCTGTCTTTTGAGATGCTACTGCAATGCTATTCACACAGTATCCTTGGCATAAGCATTTTTACATTTGACTGCCGGTATCTATAAAATTATGTCAGCTAGCTGAGTTTAATGAATTTAAATCATCTTTACAACAAAATGGCAGATTTGAACAGTCACTGGTGAGAGTGAGCAGTGATCAGATGCTTGTGATGTAAGATGCACACTCAACTTTTCTGACCTTTTAGAGTAAGCTGTTGAGCCACACACACTGGTGTGATCTCAAAGACCATGTAGGAATGTGTCTTATCCAGCATGGGCCCTGCTGAACCAGGAGACTCAGGGGTAGTGGCACATACTAAAGGCATATAATGTAAGAAAAGAATGCAAGATAACTTGCTGATAGTTTTATACTCATTATGTGCTAATAGTTTGGGAATAATAGGTTAAATAAGCTGATGTTCAAATTAATTTCCTGTTTCTTTTTAAAGATTGTCTCTTAAAAATACCGTTTAATATATGCATTTCACACTTGTAGCTATCTTTGTCTTTCTGTTGAACTGTGGTCCACAGCAAATGAGGAAGTGGCTGTTTACAGAGACAGGACAGAGAAACTAAAGGAGAAATCATCTATCCTCTTAATTAGTTTTGTAATTGCAACAAGTTCAAAGTCAGACATTCACAAGAAACTAACCTTCTCTCTTCACTCAAGCAAAACTCCTACTGAGGTTCCTAAGGATCCTGCCTGATTGAAACAAAGACGATTAGGCTCCTGATGTCTACTCCCCACTAGAACATTTTCCTTTTTCCAAAACTCTTTCATCATATTGTTGGCTACCAGACTGTACAAGTGGAGAATACAGAGAGGATGAAAAGACCCATAAAAGAACGATTTGAAAGTGTTGTTTTAAAACATGTAACTAGTGCTGTCAGCTGCTGGTTCTTTCCATTTTGTACATTTACATTTCCTGACTGTAGTTTAAGAACATTTCACTGCATGTTACTATCAATCATCCTTAACCCAGAAGTGCACTGTACATTAGTAACAGTTAATTGGCATATTTAAAGTAAATAGCTACTTAGTTTTGTTGTGAAGGTTTTGCATGCAAATCTATAAAACCACAGGCATTGTTTGTTTCAGTAACAAACATTCCTGTCTAAAACACTGCTACCTCTGACAGTGGATGAATGGAGACCTGATCGCATTGAAATACGCAGCACAGTAGATGACAGTCGAAGTCACAAGCACTGTGCAAGCAGCCACACTCTGCCCGCCAAAGGATGCCCAGATGCAGGAATTCACGCCAAGCCATGAAAAGGAGGGGCGATGCAAACTTTAGAAAGATGGTCAAGAAAAAAGACGTGTGTAGGCAGAAATAAGAGAAATTAAAATTCTGCTTGCACTTTTGCCATGTGTTCATGAGCTGAAAGGTGGAATTATTTAGCAAGCATTACTTCTGCCTCTGCCACATGTGGAATGTCAAGAAAGCTGTAGGCTTGTCAAAGCTAGAGGAGGGGATCATCAAACTGCCCGTGTCCCAGCAGCAGAGACCAGACAGGCTCTGTTCCTTGGACAGCAGTGAGTGGGCCCTATATTTGATAAAAGAAGACAGAATGACAAAGACTTCTTCTAAATGTGAAGTCAAAACACTTTCGCTGCTGTGTCCAAGTGTTTTGTCTTCTTTTGGTCTCCATTTTCTTTTAAGGAAAAGATCTAATGAACTGATCTTGAAATACAAAATGCAATCATTTTAAATTTAACTATCTAAAAAGAAAACAACATTTATTTCACCTTAAAAAACAAATAATCCACATTACATTTTGGGTAAACTACAGGATCTCCTTGACTTGGATATATGGATGAGTCAATGTTTCCTTTGGTACCTGCACCAAGGAGTCCAAAGAGATCATCTGTTATTCATGGGAATGGGAACATGTGTATGCCTAGCAACAATATAAACAGCTGAACATGTGGAACACGGTCATGGTCCATAAAACCCAATAAATCCACACCATATTTGAGGTCAAGTTAACTACAAGTACATTTAGAAGCTAGTGATACCGGTACTGTGGATGTCACTGAAATACACTTAAACTCTACTAAGAGGTTAGTGAAGGACAATAGAGTTTTGGGAAATAACTTAGATGGTTAATTACTGCTCATTTCTAATATTCTGGGAGCTGGGAGGTTACATCAGTGATACCAGGAATATTTACTTAGAGTTTCTAGAAACATCATTGCTAAGCAGGAGTCCCTGCTTTCATATGGGAAAAGACTGGCTATGGCATCTTCTCAGCACTCTGCCATAGGATATGATCTACAAAGGTAAGAGTGGTTGGCATTTTCCCTGTTTTCTTCTCTTGTCCTGCACTACCCTAATAAAGAAAGGGAGGGAAAGTTACAAATAGTGATAACTCCAGCCTTGGGAAATACGAAGAGAATTTTTCTTTCTCAATAAAACCATCAGGAAGAATTTCCCATCTGTTCTGAATTTCTCATATTGAACTCTTCACTCAAGGCCCACAGTCTTCCACGGTTCACTGCAAATTTCTAAATAGATGTTTTGCCATCACTGGCTCAAAACTAGAAAGCCAGAATCTTTTCTGGCCTGACGTTTTGGAAGTCTACTCCCCGAGGAAGCTTTGCTGTGATGAACAACACATCCCAGCGGGTGCCGGGTTTGGGGCAGCACGCTGCTCCCCGCCACACAGCCGCTGGACACACACTGCGCTCTGCTCCTTCTCCCTTTGGTGAGTCCAACGTGTGTTCCTCTCCTTCCACAACCAGCATTAAAGTTCCTGTTCGTGTTAACACGTGACTGTTGTCTTTATTCAGTCCATTTTAAATCAAATGGTGAAACTGCCTATCTGAAGTGCTGCTTCTTCAGTTGTCCATGGTAGGGAGCAGGGCTTTTATTTCCCTCTGCCCCCCAGGGACTGATAGTTTTTTTAAACTAAAGCACAATGAAGTACTGAAAACCTGATCATATCGTAAGATGTTACACCCAAGTCAAATTCCTATCACAGTTTCTAAATCCTATCTCTCAGTTTCTGGATTTTTCTGTTAACAGACCCTGCCAAGGTCCTGGTTTGTGTCAGTCTGTAGGCTCCCTCATGAGTAGCACCTATCAGTTTAATTGTGGATATTTTCTAGGCTTGATATTTATGTCCTTCTACTCCAGGCACCAAAAACAAGCACAAAACAGAATGGTTTAATTGGTTATGCTCTATTTTATTTCTTTCTTTGAAAGAAATTTATTTCTTTGATTGTATCTAGAAACACCTTTTTCTCTTAAAGCACCTTAAAATCTTACAGGGGTTTAATAGAATTACCAAAGATCTTATGACAAAGTGAGAGGAAAGGATCCTTGAAAACCTTGTGGCCACTAAAGTCTGATAGAGAAACAGAGAAATCACACACACACACACACACACACACACACACACACACACACACAAAATATCATACAAGGATATTATAGAAAACATTAAGAATAGTCCACAAAAGGACAATATGACTGTATCCAAGTTATTATCACTAAGAGGTTCAAATTCAGTACTGCAAAGCAATGCAGAAGTAAAGTTTCTGTACACTACTCTTCTATAATTAAACTTTTAAAAATCATCAAACTGTTTTATATCCACAAAATATCACAATGAAGTTCTGAAATTTTAAACATGTTCACTGACATTAATATGTTGCAGACAGTAAGATCCTCCCAGCTATACCTCAGGTCTCTGTTCGATCCACAGACTGAAGTTCAGAGAACATTTACTCTCATCCACAAGCTCAAAGACGGATAATAATCCCTTTCCTTCCGGGTGCCATTGCTTCAGCCAGATTACTTTTCATACTGTTTCTTCATATACTTTGCAACATGATCACATCACATTTTTCTTCAAAACTCTGGCAGATTGTTTGGGCTAGAGATAGATAGAGACAAGAGGCACCATCTGGTGCAAGATCTTTATTCCTTGTTAGCACTGCAGGAGTTCTGGTATTTAACATGGTTCAAACAGCAGCGAAGAATTTTTAAATGCATAGATTGAGAAGGTGTAAGAGGGTCAAATGGCCCTTGGCATTGTCTGATCCTGTCACTGGATTCACTGCTGTAGAGTTGGTGTTTTTTTCTTTTTTTTTCTTTCTTTTTTTTTTTTTTTTCAGTTCAGACACCCAGTGGCATATGGTTTCATGATTCACAAAGATGGTCCTGGACTATAGATTTGACGATCTCAACATAACTTCCAGGCTTGCCAGAGCTGTGTTACAGCAGAGAGAGCAAATAGCTCATGATATTTCTCCTCTGATGAGTAAGCTCCAAAATCTCAGGTTTAAATTTGATCCGGAATTGAAAGGAAATAAGCCATGTCCTCCCACACCAATATCTATGCTTTTTCTTTCTTTTTCAAATGTGTTATTGGCCCAGAGCTTTAGGGACCAATGACTTAAATAATGGCCAGGTTAGTTCTGTTGATTCTCACTGAGTGTGTACTTTTACTGTTTTCTATAGCTAATAGGTCTTTCTGAAATAAAGCTATTGTTTTAAAAATCTAGTGACTGTTTTTAATTAAATAAACTCTTCTTTCACATACAATTAAAGCCAGCATTTTCTAGTGAAATCGCTGAGAGTTGGAAACTAGGAAATTTGCCTGATGATGCTAAGACGCTAACTCACAGCTACCTTGTTAGGATAAGTGAAAAAAGGAACTGGAACAGTGTTTTGGCAACAAACTAAAACACACCAAGAAATGGGACTTCTACGAATCATTCTTGACTGCAGTCCAAGAATAAAGTTAAAGGAAGCCCTCATTTGTTAGCCTCTGACTCCAGAAGTCTACTTGGATGTTAGTGATGATATGCAGCATCTTCAATGACCACATTAATGACGTGGTGATCTGTAAACTATAGTGCCAGTGCGTTCGGTGTGTGTGACTCCTGCTCTCTTTTTTCCCCTTGGTCATTTTCTTTGGTTCTTTCATTAATTCTAAATTAAGTCCTTGCTTCTTTTTCATGCCCCCTTCACAGAGGCTCTAACCTCCAAGAGCACCTTTTTAAATACAATTTTCTGCATCTATCAATTGTGACATTTCTCTTGCTGAGAGAATGTCAATCTTTTCTCCTCTCTCTCTACTGCTCTCATACTGAAAGTCTCTTCCAACAAGGAAACTATGCAGGTATCACGTGGAATAACTTTAAGTGAGGAAAGAAGAAATAACATTCTAGAGATAGAGCGGTTTGTTGAAAGTAGATATCAACATGCCAACAAGTGGTGTAAATAAAGCCACCCCATTTCTGGGCTCCCCTATTTTTCTACATGGTTGACTGTAAACTACACATACAGCTGAGAAGCATAACAAACTTTCCAGGTGGCCAGTTATCATCTCTTTTTGAGTTATACAATTAGCAAGTATTTTTATATTTGTCCAAGACACAGAAGACTGCAGTTTAAGTCACTCTTGCAAACTAATAATTTGCGGAGTCTGGTATTTTCTTTAATGAATTTAGTTTTTGTGGTGCTTGAACACAAGACAGTGGACACGCTAGATAAGCACTCTGCTGATCTCCAGGCCCAACCTAGAAGTCTTAATTCATGTTAACAGCAGTTTTCTTTGACATTTGAAGAAGAATTAGTTATCTTTATACTTCTCACATCCTCAAATTCAATTTGAAATAGGAGTCTACTTCTTGGACCACATGCATAGAAAGAAAATGTATATGTATCACTCTGTCTTAATGAGAGAGAGAGAGAGGGAGGGAGGGAGAAAGAGAGGAGGAAAGAGACAGAGATACAGAGACAGAGACAGACAGTCATCTTCTTGTATCAACTTTTGTCTCCTTTACTGTGTACACTGGAGAAGAATTAGTTTCTGTGAAGTGACCACTGTCAGTGTGTTTAAACTGTGAAAATTTTTGACATCTTGGCCTAGGGGATAAATCCAAACGTACTGAAGAATTCAAAATCTAAGTTATGTATTGATTAATAGATCAGAAATCAATACTTCACCAGTGAATAAGGACAACACTTTTCAAATCGCCTTTTAAAGCTCTTTATAAGCAGATCCCAACTTGGCTCCAAATATTCAACTGCTATTTTCATTTACTGACTCAATTCTCAATACAAAAATATACTTTCTATTACTTTAAAACTTCATGAGGACTCAGATTCAGGTTCTGTAATTTCATTTACATGCCTCTCACTGGGGAATGTCCACCTCTTTTTGGATTCATCCTAAACATATTTGATGTCTGTGAAACTTTCCACTGACTCCACATCATGATTGTACCTCTCCTCTCTGATCACAAGAGATCAGTTGGCCCACACAGGCCCCTAAGTTCTTATTGTGGGCCATCTCAGGTTGCTATGAAATATTTTCCGCATATCCTGTCCTTGTATTCAAATGAGCAGGGGCCTAGTGCTGTGGATAAATCACGGAGTGTAGTTACTTACAGACAGTCACACATTTCCATGTGCTACCCTTCCAGAACTTCGAAAAGGCACTCATTATATTTGTCAGTGGATCATTTCATTGAATTTGTGCATTTTAAATGTAAGCGCATAATCAATGTTATATATTCAGCTTCAGATTTCTCTAACTATAGGGACTTATGCCAGATTCAGGCTAGCTTTACAAAAGCATATTACTAGGCATTAATGTTAGCCTAAGATAACACCCTAAAATCTAACTTAGTAAAAAACAAATTGAAATCTTAAAGAATAAAGTAGAGATAAGATGAAAATTTACCTTTGAAAATTGAGTACTAATGTTCTCCGGCTTTTAGGTATCTTTTCAGTACAGTTAATAGTGACTGTCAGTGCAGTATGAAAGGGACTAGTAGTACACGCAAACTCATTTGTATGCTAAGGTGCAAAGATTCGCCTCGTGATCATTCTGAAGAAAGCTCCGAAAGATGCATTAAATAACCTAGGAAAACGAAGCATTCTAAAAGGAATCAGAGAAAGTAAATCAAGAAAGGTAAAAGGACATGGAAAAATAAATAGAGTGACAAGACCAAATTTTACACCCACTGCAATGTGATCTCTGTGTAAACTACAGCCTGAATTTCTTCTGCTGAGTGACCCTTTCTATTAAATCAGACATTTATTAATTCAGCCAACTAGCAGAGTGGACCAACATCATTCAATGAACTGGATAGTTGACTGAACTGACTTCATGTTTAGATATTAGAAAGACTTTTCTCTGAGTTTAAAATGGCCTTAGAAATTACAGCCTTTTAGCTATGCCTGAAGTTGAGTAAAAAGCTGTGCTACCCAACACCAACCATCTAGTAGAGATGTACAGTGCCCTATATGTGCAGAATTATGGATGAAGGTGAAGTGCCCGTCAAAATCTCCTTTCCCAGCTGCCCTTGCTTTCAGATGATGCCATGTGACCAGCTCCCCTCAATGGAAAAGGAGTCCTGGGGGAGGCTGTGGTGAGAAAACTCTCCCAACTTCCTCACAGCCCTTCTTCCCCATCCACTCTAGATCTCAAGCTTTCATCATTGCTGCATTTTGGTCACTATAGTTAGAATAGATTATGTCCTACGATAAGATTTATTTTCTCAAATCTGAAATGTAGCCATTTCTCCTCTTCCACTCAAAAGTTAAAAAGAGGCTTAAAAAAAGAATCAGATTATCTGATGAAAACAGGCCACTGACCATGAGTTATAGTTCAATGTTTGGTTATAATAACAATAATGATGGAGTGATAATGGTGGTGATAATGAAAAATTAAAGTCATTTTTAGAACTCTTTTAAAAAATATTTTGAAATCAATATCATGTTCTAACAGCTTTCTCTTTTTTTTTTAGTTTGTAAAAAAGAAAATAATAATGTCAATTAAAACTGAGCTAAACAAAATTTATGCAACTTCTCCATAATATCAGAAAGAGATGAGTGTTAAATCCTACTATGACTTATTCCCCCAAGGCATTCACTGGTAGGGCCTCCAAGGCATTATTGTCACCTGGTGTTAAAGTCACTGATTCAAACCACAGCCCACTCCTGCAAGTCCCCTCCGGTGCCCTTACTGCTACTCAGTGTAAAGAATTTCACTGTCTTCCTAGTTCAGAGTAAACTACGGTAGCTCTTGTCTTTGCCACAGTTCTACAACCTACGACTTCACCCAGAAGTTGGACAGTGAAGAACCTAGTTAGGATCCTGTGAATTGAAAAAGAAGGAACTAAACCCCATATGTCCAAAAGATGATGGAAATTAAACACGCTTCATCTAATTGTTCCACAATTTCTTGAACTTTTATCTACTATCAGCATTTTCAAGGGGGAAAAGCAGTAGCACAGGCTGAAATCTCATTAGTTGAAGTACACAGCTCTCCCTTGGCTTGACTGATATCCCCCCATTGTTCCCCAAATGGTGGTGCTAGGGGTTCCCAAGTGTAATGATGTTTCTGACCACTCTTAATTGCAGCTTAATGGGTGTTAAGCATGTGAGTGTGCGCAAACACATAGAGTTTTCTGGCCTTTGACTGCTCCTTGCCTCTGGCCTCTGTCAGGAAAGCTTGCTAACTGCATCTCAGGGGAGCAATCACTCGGCTTGACTCAGCCTGTGGCTCTGACTACTGGGACTTCCTAAGTCACAACCACTTTGGCGTCCAGAAGTGGGGCATGGCATGTCTACTCTTCATAAAATCCAGAGATTGCAAGAGAAGTGTGAAACGTGAGAGGTGATTAGAGATGCACCTTAAATGGTATCAAGGGAGCCAGTTAATGATGCAAAATATGAGATGATATAAACATAACACTCACTGCCTGCTAGTCAGTCACTAATATGAACACAAAGAAAAGCCAAAATACAGCCTGAAAAAACAGTGATCTGAAACAAATAGAAGATTTCTTCAAAGGTAATTTTGCATAAAAGTTCGGTTTGATGGACAAAATGCATAATAAAATGACATGGGATGATGCATTGTAAGAATCTGATAGTCTATTTGTCTTTCTAGAACTTACTTGGTATTAATCATTTCTAGTGGGTATATCTAGCTTTTATACACATCTTTCCTTTTTGCATGTTATTGATTGGAAGAGTTTGAAATGAGAAGATGTAATTATTTGGGCTCAATTAAATTTCTTCTTTGACTACAATAGAGTGATTCTATTTTCCCTGGTAAGAAGCCAAAGTAATTTTAATTCCAAATTTCTTTTTTAATTATTAGTTTTTTAAGGAACATAGGTTCATACTTAGCAGAGTACTGCAGTGTAGTTTCTCTGCTGTCAGCTTCAGCTTTCACAGAGAAGGGAAAAAAGTATTTCTAAATGCCTTGGCCTAATTAACAAGAATGAACTAGATTTTATGATGAACAATTTATAAGCAGTTAATAGAGCTCATGCATGGTAGCCAGGAGCTAGATAATTTATCATAAAGGGAATCTCAGTCACATTCTTAATCCCTGGTCTCTCGATATTGTGACCAAATACATGCACAACTGCCACTTTTAGACTCTTTGATTTACTGACAATTGATGCTGCATTTTATGTAGTCAGGGTGAAACTTATAAATGCAATAAATACTTCTATTCCTGACCATATGTTTCAAATTCTTTGCCAAATGATTTACTCTTTTGCATTGTTGTCTGTAGAAAAAAATAATTTTTCAAAAATCTTCTAAGGAGTTTTCATCTTACCACAAATAATGAATACAATAGCGAGTCATTTATTAATCATTGTAAGAATTTATTGAAAAGAAATTGATTCATCCTTAAAAGAGCAAGGCAGCTGTTATAAAGAGTTGTAAACAGGGAAGGGAAATATCTGTCAAAAGTATAAGTAGGATAAAAATAGTAAATGTCCAAAAGTGAATTTTTAAAGGGTGAAATTTAAAGTAGATGAGGCCAAGGAAAATCATTCCAATCATCTCGTAGCTTTCAGGGTCCTGCAATGATTCCTGCTTTAAAGTTGTGACAGAATGAAATATAGCTTGGGTGGGCAAGATCAGCTAAGTGTGTACACCCTCCCATCGGTGTAGGGGCATCTCCGCTCCAAGGAAGAGCTTGAGATCCTCAAATCAGAAAATACTTCCCCCGATGTTCTGCCAATAGCCCTTCTGTAAACCCTGGCCCTCCCTCTACCACAAGGACAAATACAATAGGATTTTACTTACTTGTACAAATACAATAGGATTTTACTTACTTTATTATCATCTCACACTGACCGTGAAGTCCAGCAGAGTAAAGACCATCATTCCAGTTCCTGGTCCACCATAATGTCTGAGGCATAATGTGTGTGTGAGTGAGTGTAGCTGTGCTTTGCAAAGACTGTTACCATAAATGAGAACAAGTCAGTTCACGTATAAGGATGATCTAACAACAAATATGCATGTGGAAATGAACAGTGCATTAGTCTATGTTTTAATAAGCTGAGCATTCGAAAGTCATGACTATTTCCTTTTCATGCCCAACATTATAATTTTAAACATTGTGCTCTCTTTAGATTCTTCACATTTGAACAGGAACATTTCGCAATTAAAAACAGAACAACCAGACTACAAATCTAGAAGAGAGGATCAGGCAAGGATGATTGTTTAACCTGAAACAGATGTGCAAAATAATACATGCATCACAACCTTGAGACACGAAAAATTGTTTCCCATTTCTCAAAAGATCAGCACCATGGCCGATGGCATAGTTGTTTAGACCCCAGAAGTAACAGCTTCCTGAACTCAGCTGGTATGAGATATGGGATTACCTGTCTGTGGACCCACTCAACAGACCATTTCTCAAGTGATTAGGGCAGTTAGTTGGTCTGGCAGGAAGGCAGTTTTTGTGTAGCTGATTCAGTTAAAGGCAAGTGGTTAGTTTTATTTTATCTACAGCTCCTCCCAAATATCAAATACACTTCTCTTTCATCTAGGGTCTCTCAAGTCTGATAAGGAGGTTTTGAAGATAGCTTCATTTATTTTTATAGCAAAATATGTTTCCAGTGAAGAGGAAAAAAAGCCCCTGTTCCCTCCCAGATCCTCCCCACAGCCACTCAGAAGCTAAGTCTCTGACAGCTGTACCGGAAGTTAGCACTGTAGGCTACCGAGGCACCCGGCACCCACAACAGTAGGCAGGAGAAGGCAGTGGAAAATCTGCGCTCTTCCTGGCCCATTTCCACTTTATTTTCTGGCACGTGTAGAGGAGAGGGACAGTGCAGAACATGCCCTTAGCAATATCTACAGAGAACGCCAGCCCAGCAGGGTCACACCTGTCTGTGACACGTAGGAGCAGGTGGGACCAAGCATTCTCCACTGGGAGCCGAAGGAAAACCTCGGAAGGGCATCTTTTATCATTCCTAATGTCTACTAAAAATAACAGAGGTGGTTAGTTCAGAACTAAAGTTCACCTTGGAGATTTTTCCTAATTGTACATATCCCAGAAAGTGTCTTTTTTCCAAATGGAATTGGTCATTGACATGTGAATGTGGCCTTAATAGGAAAATAAAAATATTCCCTGCCTGAAGCATTATAATAAAGTTGTCCTTTCCCATTTCATTGTCTCAGAACATTAAATCAATTGGCATGACATGTGGAGGGGGTCAAAAGGAGCCAGCTGTATTAATTTGCAATCGCAAGAAGTGGTACCTTATCGATAGCATACTATTACTAATTTAGTTTATTTTAACACAGTTTTGCATTTAATTGTATTAATAATTTTATGCTATAAACTCTCTTGGGATCCAAGAATAAGAACCTAGACACTTTTTAATCTTATGTTTCCATTTTAAAAAATGTAGCCCCAGGAAAATTCTGAAGTGGACAAATTTTGCCCAGAAAATACTTGACCTCCCATTTAAGAATTTTCTACTGCCCACTTTATTTCAAGCATCCAAGATCTCCCTCCTATCAAACTTTCATCTAAGCTCAATATTAAATGAAAATTTAAAACTATATTTAATTCTTCGCACATGGCTCTGAACATACATTTAGAAGCCCAAAATTCATTAACTCTGGAATTTTTTTCCAGTTTAGGAAACAACATATTATCAGTAATTTTGAATCCATTTGAAAGTCAATAATATTCTTCCACCTGCAGGACTCTCCCCTGTAAGTATAAATTATGAGCCCTGTCTCTGTGTTAAGGAAATTCCATATGTGTTCTGAGTATGTGTGCTCCAAGAACTTGACAGGATATGGAAGGAGTAAGGCTGCCCCTGAGGGTACCCAGTGAACCCACAGTCACCAGTGTCCCCACCCCAAGGACAACCAAACACACCCCCATCTCTCCCCTGTGACTCCCAGACAAGGTCTAACTTCCCTGTCTTTATCTTCCTGAGTTTGTAACAGGATTCGGATGGCCCTATCTCTGTTCTGGCAGCAGCCAGCTAAGTACTGAGAAGACAAGGCTTGTCCCAAGTGGACAACGGGAAATAGATAACTGTTGGAAAGCGCTTATTTCCAAACATGGAAATGAATTAGCTAAACTGCTGTGGCTATGATTTTCCACCAGTAACGAGCAGCGTGAGGACAGACATTCTTCAGCAGCACAATGGCGTGCACATGGGTGGCTGGCTTCATTCACTTAACATGCTCTGTGTAAGCCCACATTTTTCTGATATTGTCCCCATCTTATTGTGCATTTTCAATGTTAAACAATGGTTTTGCTTCAAATATTTTAGAACATACCAGACAGGCCTCCTCCACCCACTAACTAAAAATATTATAAATACTGACTGACTTGGAGCTTCTATGTCCCCATGTAGCTCTCCCTACCAAGTTTGCAAAACACTGTACACATATGCATTCTTTATAGAATTCTTTCCAGAACATAAGTCTACAATTTTTGTGGGCAGGGTCTACTAGAAAAAAAAAAAAAACTAAATTGTATGTGCAGTTCAGGGCATCTTTGAATGACATTCATTCCCTCTTCTGAATGTGGCCGCTCATCCAGACCTCCCAGGATTTTGACAAAAGCCCTGTCAGAGAGAAGACTCCATGCTACCAGATACACTTCTTTTGAAAATATCATCCAGGGTATAAATTGATTTTCTGCCTCTACTGTAGCTGCTGTTCTGAGAACCCACCTATCCTATTAAAAGTGTTCCTGCTCTACTTCCATCTGGAACTGACATGTGTGTGGAATGCGAAGTCCTCACTGATACTTTTATTTACCCAACAACCATACACATATCACTATTTGGGTTCCTGAAAGTCTGGTAGTGAACAAAATATTCAAAGTCTCTGTTTTCATGGAACTGTAAGAAAGTAGTTAGTAAATAAGTAATAAGTTGATTTCAGATAGTGTATTCTGAAAACCTAAAATAAACAAGATAATGTGACAGAGAAAGATTATTTTGTATTGGAAAGCCAAGCAAAATCTCTCCCAAGGTTCTGGTATTTGAACAAGTCATACATAATTGATCTGGTAGAAAGGATGCAGGGTTTAGAGACAGCCCAAGATGATTTTTGTAAGACTTTTTAGGCAAGTACCTGAAAACCTTCTACATTTTAAAGTGAATTGGTAGCCCCCTGGGGCTAGTATCCCTGAAAAGGTTGATATTCGTTCAACTTGACGACCTTTTCCATCATGATATTTATATCATGACTAAAATGCACTACATCCACCTTTCTAAATATGACAACCCTAAATCAATGGTTCTTAACCCTGTATGTACAGTAGATTTACTAAAATGCTCTTTTAAAAGGAGTACCAGGCTATCTCCCACTCCTGTCAATTCAGGCTGCACGTTTGGAAAGAGTGGCATTAGCCTTTCAAACAGGTGCCAAGTTATTTGAATCCTAACTCTCCTGCCTTTGTGCTAAGCGATGAAATTAACAATGTAAAGTGAATTATCAGAAAGGAGTTACACATGTAACTTTCAGGGAGCAAGAAAAATAAGAATAGAATCACAGGTCTTTGAAGAGTGGTAAATCGACTGTCTCTTCACTACCTTAAAGAAAACTGCTTGACATAACCTAAAAAGTTGGAGCAGTACAACACTGTCATAGTAGATTTACTCCCAGGTGATTTGTCATGAGAGAACTGCAGCAGTACCAAAATTAATGAATTACTTTTTAAAGACTGTAGTACTTGTTATTACCAAGCCAGACTCAGGTTAAATATGTGTATGTTTGTGGTGTTATAACTTTGTTTCAAATTACACAGCAAAAATCTCACCTTCAAGGTTAAAGACTGCCTATTCTCTTCAAAGGACTTTAAGTCATATACCTTCACCTACATAGTCAGTCTGGAACTGTCTATGGCTGTTGCTTTTCCTTGTAGACCCACTAGTGTACTGCTCTGTTTCAGATCTAACAGTGTTTTTGGGCTGTTGTATGTCTTTACTCTGAGGACACAATGCTCCTATGACAACATGCATAGACTCATTGATCATTGGCAAGAACCAAGGGTCAATTTAAGGATGAGTGTGAAATGTTTCAGTTAACAAAAATATTCACAGATCAATATCTTTCTTTGTAGAACTTCCCAGTTCTACCAATTCTCAAAGTCTTCTATTTCTTCTCCTTTTACCTCTCCTAGCCATCCAGAATATAAAATTTGGTACTGTTGACCACTATCCAAATTGTTTCATATTTTATTTAACTAAAGTTCAAGTCCCTATGATAAAAAGCACATCTTATACAGTCATCCCTCAATAGCTTTTCTGTAATTAGATTAGAATCTGGCACACAAATACAATGAGGACTCAGAAGTCAAGCAATACATGGAACTGATTTTGTAGTCTTTTTGCCTGGGGCTACAGGATGAGAGTTTCAGAAAGTGTGTATTCAGAAGGACACAGCAGAAGAAACCCAGGAGACATTCTTGGGTACATTCTGGAAGCCAGTAAAAATGGCTGGAGTCTGAAAACAGGAAGAAAGATCAGAACAGAACTAGACAGGAAAAATCAGAAACAGGAAAACAAATATTCCATGATCTCACTGTACATGAAATCTAAAAAAGTAAAACCTATGGAAGCACACACACTAAAATGGTAGTTGTCAGCAGCTAAGGAGAAGGAAAAATGGGCAGAAATTAATCAAGAGTATAATATTTTAGTCATGTGGGATAAATCCTGGAGGCTTTTAATGCAGCAAGATGATGACTATATTTCATAATATGACAGTGTACCCTTGAAGTTTGCTAAGAGAGTAGATCTTCAGTGTTCTCATTGCAGGAAATCTGATAACTACATGAAATGTGAATATGCTTGATGATGGTAATCATTTTACAATGTGTATGTCTGCGTGCATATGTGTGTACCAGAGCCTCACACTGCATATCATAAAACATCATTTTTGTCAATTACAACTCAATAAAGAGTTTTGGACTGTGGAGGGAAAGTATAGAACTTTTAGTAGCCACTTTGTAAAATGAATTCATTCAACTGCAATAGACATAATGTGTTAGACAACCATACTATAGCTGGATAAATCAAATGCTTCACAAATAACAGCTATTATTTTAATATTTCAAGATTATTTGAATAAAGACTTTAAACATTGTGCAGTGTATACATGTATCAAATGTTATAAAGTACTTCATCAGAATGTATATCTTATGCTTTATATATTCATAAAAATAAGTAAAATTAAATACATTGAATTAAAATTTAGAAAGGATATAATCATATTTGGGGAATTCAGAATGAGACCAAAAAACATGGCACAGGCATAAAAAAAAAATTATGCAAACTTCACTGAGTCACAGGGAACATCTGGATCTGAGTGGAATGCAGATTTCTATGGGAGAGGACATTTCTTTTGTGTCTTATTATTCCAGAAATGCGTTTTTTCCATTCTCCCGATGACTTAACAAAGTAATAAAATTGTTCCATGTTCTAGAAACCACAACAGTGTGATAAGAAGGAAAGAGTTTGTGAGTTCTGTTCTCATTAGAAGAAATATCTTCATATTATTTTAAAGTTAACATCTGCAGCCTTTGTGTGCATTGGCTTGTCCAATACGAAAACTTAGTCAATAGTGATCTTTAAAAAAGAAATGCCACTTAGAATATTTCCTGTGTTGATCAGTTTTCAATTGGTGTAATAAATATCTGCATCAATCAACTTCTCAGGAGAAAACTCCATTTTGGCTCATGGCTTCGTCCCATAGATTTTGTGTCTCTTGCTGGGGGCCTGTTGTCTGACATACATCTGGTTCAGGATGATCTGATGAAGATACTCACCTCATGACCCTAATGTGGGCAAAAATAAAACAGAGAAGCAGAGGGCTCAGTCCTGACACCCTCTTCAAGGAACGCCTCCAATGCCTCCGCTTTCTTCTACTACACTCTATCTTGTGTTGCTTCTACCACCTCTAAATAGCACCAGGGCTGGGAATCAAGCTTTCATTCAACACATGTTCCCTCAGATAATACTGAAAATCAAAACTACAGCACTTATTGATGCTTTGCCTTTGTGACAGCCAGAAAGAGAGAAAATAAACAAAAACGTCAACAATACTAAATTGATTGTATTTAATATAAACAAAGGACTATGAAACATAGAAAAACTGTTTAGAAAATTCAACCTAAAAGAGATAGTTGCTAAATGAGACTGCACTACAAAAAAAAGAAGAAGAAGAAGAAGAAGAAGAAGAAGAAGAAGAAGAAGAAGAAGAAGAAGAAGAAGACACCCAGCACAGCTGGGGGATCTAGATCCCTGGTCTAGTCGTGAGGCACCAGCTTCAATCCACATTCAGTGACCCCACACAGAGCTTGATCACTCAGCCCCCAAGCCTGTCATTTATTGGCCAGCTCAACAGAGCTCTACTCCCCTCTCATGGCCTTGCTCCTAGACCTTGTGTGGAAGTTGCTCCTTCCACACTGGAGCATTTGATCTTCCCAAACATGTGCCACACCTTCCTTCTATTAGTTCATAGTCCTTCTTTGCACATTTCACCATGTGGCAGCTTCGAAATCCACTTCTAATAAGTTCCACACATTTATTACTACACATCTTAAAAAATGACTTTCCATGAAGTTTTAATTAACTCTTCAAGCAGTATTCAGTTCTCACCTTTGCGCTCCCATTTGATTTGTTAGTTCTTCCTGTGGCAGTTGTAAAATCTACTGAGTATCTTTTTGCTCTTAAATTCTCAAGAAAAGATCTTTAACTCCTTTACATTACATCACTCCCAACAATTTGCTCAAAGTAGATATAAACTTTTCAAAAACTGAATTTGATTAAGATAATTATAAATTATTTATCTTAGTCTTGATAATTTTAGAGAAACAACTCTTGCACTTTGATGAATGCAGAAGCAGCACTCATACTGATGTCTTAGCTTCTTCCTACGCCCATCACCCCTAATATCTACTTTAACCTTGTAATTTCTGCTTCTTTAACCTCTCCTAGAGGGCTTAGTATGCCTAATCTGAAACATGGCCTCAACAGGACACCAAATGAGGTTAAGAGCCATAACCCTCCACCCAATCAGACCCAGAAAGGAAAAAAGAAATAGAATGGGCAGAGCAGCTAAAGTGACCACAGCCCCTTTCCAGTTAAAACCAAATTAAAGACCAACACTGTGCGGTTATGAACAGCACTTCCCATCTTTACCCCCTCTTGAATGGTGACATCAAATCTCCAGCACATGATGACGATGATACTAAAATCTGTACCCTAAGCAAAATATGAAACATGTCTTCCCAAAGCTAGACCATACTGGTTCCTGCCGGAAGTCTTCCCTTATTCTTGCCCTCATAAGTGTAGAATTCTCTGTCTTTCAAGGACTTGGGAATTTTAGTCGTTGAGATATCGCAGGTTCCTGGCTTATGTAACTCTAGAAAGCTACTTCCGTTTGACTCTGAGCCCATCTGGGGTGTCTGTGGGCATACGGTCTGAGGCAATGACTCTGCATCCATTCACTTATTCCTATGGTGTGCCATGTGCTGGGTAAGCCTGTGAGACACCTGAAAGGAAACAGTAGGTTCAAGTAGCAAAGTATAAACACTTAATAAAAGACCCAGAGTAGGACCTCATTTCTTCAAAATTTTCCAGCAGACTTTTTATGATCAACAGGAATGTTCTGAGTTCCTCCAAAAAAAAAAAAAAAAAAAAAAAAGGCAGAATAACTCAAGCACAGTCAGAAATTGATAGATTGATTTCCTCATAGGAAGTGAGTGTGGAAGACCTGCCTCTCTATCAGAAGGAAATAGTGGACAGGTTGATAAAGGTTTTTGGCTCCCCGGGAGCATTTCGTTTTACTTACAAACACTTTTACCATTGTTACACCTTTATCTCCCACCTTTTAAAAAATTGACTTTATGGGTATCTTTTATATATACATTATGAAAACATTCAAAATTGAGGGTTCACACCAGTACACAGTACATCTTGATTCTTGTTTTTTCCTATTCCCTTGCCACCTATATATATAAGCTGTTTCTTTTTTTCCTACCATCAATTTTTTTCTTTGCATTCTCCCATTTTTTTAAAATAAATTGAATTTATTCGTACATTTTAGGAATACATTATCATCACATTCCTCATTGGCGGCTTGTCACTGTACGTAGTATGTCTTGATTCTTAGTTTTTTTCATTGTCCTACTTAAATAGAAAATGCTCAATGTAAAATAAGGTGAAAGGGGACAATGTTGAGATTGTAACAAAAAAGTAAGGAAACAAATTTTATATATATGGGGGGGTGGTAGGGTGAGTGGGGCTATGGGAAAAAATGAGAATTAAGTTGTGTCTTATACTGGTACAAATCCCCATTATGGAGTGCAATCATGATGTGTATATTTAATGT